>JARHVA010004733.1:37500-40000 GCA_037957365.1 Torreya grandis | reverse complement strand
TCACACTTACATTTATAGAGATCCAAATATGAAATATTTAATCACATAATACAATGATAAAAATTAAAAAGTGAACTTTGCGTCATCACACATGGGAGTTTATAATTTCAAAACAAAACTTGTGAATGATGAACAATAATTTAAAGGTCCTTCACATGTATGGAGTCTATATTTTTAGGATACTTGGTATAAACAAGGATTTTATGTAGTAATAACCCTAACTAATCCTAATAGGAAATAATAACATGTTACTTGTAGATTCATATTTTTATACATTGAAGAAGTGTCTTTTAGATACACCTTTCGGTGTTATTCTAGGACATATTATTTGAAAGGATGGATAACCATGTAGAATTTGATGATTTTATCTAAAGATGATAGTTTTATCTAAAACATAATGTCAAATAGGTCGTAATGTTTGAAGATCCAAAGCTATTTAGTATGCAAGCTATGATTTAATATCAATGTATGTTGTCACATCTAAATAAATTTAAGTAAAAAGATTAGGATTAGATCAAATTATTTGAATATTTTAACATAAAACTGATCCAAAGAGAAAAAACCTAAAATAGACATTCTTTACCTTCCTCTTCTATAAATTTGGGTTCATCTAAAGATTCTAAATTATAGATATATCCTATAGAATTGGTGAAATGTCCTTGAATTCTTGATAATGTTGACAATTTTTAAGTATTTGATGATAAACAATAAATTATACATTTTATTAATAGTTTTATGCTTTTGAATCCCATATTATAGATGAAAATGATTTATACCCAATGAATTAAAAAGGAGTTGGAGAATTTTGTATTTGTCCAACTATAGTAAAATTAAAAATCTAAAGGAATTGTGTCACTATAGTAGGTTTCTGATATGGATTACCAAGATGAGAAATAAAAACAATCCAAAACAAAAAAAATGTATTTTTTCCGAGTTAAAAGTGGGAACAAATAAACATCCCCAACATGTCAACATCGTATTGAGTTGTTCTAAATAAGATAGATATGAAATAAAATGACCATTAATAGAGTACAAGGATATGTTTAGTTGGTATAATGAGTATTTAAATATTTTTGATGATAGAGGTACACACCAATGAGAGGGTTGTGAATCATTTTTTAACAATAATGCAATTAAATTATCAACTCTTCAAGCTACTTAACCAATTGCATAAATATACAAGATAGATGAATCAATAAACAAACATGAATGTCAAAAATTACACAAAGATTTATGTGGGAAACCCTCATGGGAAAGAAAACCCACTCTCATGTTTGATAAAGAATGGACTGCAATCCTATAAAATGATCACAAACATGAGGATTTAGTGAAGCACCTTCTTCAAAAGGAGCACCAAACCCTAAAGATGACAAGCACCAAATTGCTTAAGATGTTGAGCACCAACACAAAACCTACAAAATGAAAAATTGTTAAACTCTAATTGCTTATAAATATGATATAGAAACCCTATAAGAACACTCTTCTCCAAATTTTCAACTCCACACAATTATCCAACACCAAGATCTCTTCAACACAAGCAATATCCTTTCACAAAATCTTTCACTCATATACAAATCTAAACTCATAAATATAGTAGAAATAATCAATATAATTAGAAAATTATGTTTATTCTAATTATATTTTTCTTTTCTTAATCTCATACAAACATTTGTCATCAAGACCCCCAACAACCTTTACAGAAGGTCTTCAAAAATATCAACATAATTATTTGTCTTGGCTTGGTCCACACACACAAACAAAGGTCAAAACATATCTTATCTATATATACCATTATAAATTATGGTCAGCCATATCAATTTATAATATTTTATGAATAATTATTTATGTCTCCCAAGGTCAACCATGATCCTCTACACAAGCTTTATACACCATACCATGAGCTCATGCCAAAAAAACCTCACAAATGAAACATAGCTCCACTTGTAAGACTATGTTTGACCAATAGGATATTTTTCAAACCCTAAAAATCCCCAAAAATATATTAAATAATTATTCAACACTCTCTAACCATCATACACACTGGATCTGACCATCTACCCTACAAAGAAACTCAATCATCCAAAATAGGTTCCTTTTGCTAGCAAAACCATCATGATCAACTATGAGTCAATCATTAAATAATATCCAAGTGACTAGGAAAAATAATAATCTCATTTATAGAGGGAATAATTAACCTTTAATAGCTTATACCCATCCCTACTCACTGATTAGGCCTTCTAATTTCACTTCCCACTCTAATTGGTCTTTTCTCCACTCATGACATCCTATCCTTCATATCGACTAGGAAAATTTGAGGACCTATAACATTGACACAAATAAATTAATATTCATAAAATTTTCCATGAATTTTTTATTTAATTCATAATATTCATCACACACCCATTTGTTCATTTGGTTATTTTAAGAAATCTCTCACAATATCAAAAGCACTATTAAGAAGCACTTTTCTATGGGACCTTAAAATAATAAATATTAACTA
>JARHVA010004733.1:10000-32500 GCA_037957365.1 Torreya grandis | reverse complement strand
AATGAACTAGTCAATTTTTAAGTCTTTTGGTTTGTATTATATAGGAAAAAAATAGAGGTAGAGGGAAACCCTCCACTCAAAAGGTAGGCAAATATATCAAATTCAAGGGTTAAGATAAAAGGGTTATATTTTGTACATAAATAAATGATCTGAAAGAAATGAATGTAAGTAATAAGACAATAAAACTCTCATAATTTTTTTGTAATAAGGCACCAGTGGGATTGTTAAATGCTCCATGTGCTCATATTCAAGATAACAACTCATCCATTTAGTACCCAATTTTTACATTAAATTCTAGTAAGAAGGCAATAATGAAATAATGCATTATTTAAATATTCACATTTTCAAGTTGAATATCTAGTTTTTTTATGGATTAATGATTTATTTAATGTTGAACAAAATTTAGCTTCAAGTTACGAACACTCCTATTGATTTTAGGTTTATTATATCTTTTTAATTCACATTTTCACATGTGGGAGATCCTCCACCTTGAATAATCAATACATTTTTCCAAAGCCATGTCAAAACAACAAATAAAACAAGTTAGTACCTTGACAAAGGTAAATGACATCAAATAAGAGATGAATAGTTCTTAAATGAAAAAAATTCTAAGATAAAAAAGTCTATAGGTTTTAGGTGATTTATTTATCCCATTTAAAATAAACAACATTTATAGGAGGTCATAACCATCTTTATGATTATTCAAACATCATGAAAAATGGAGTATCAAATATAGAATCTATGGTAAAAAATGAACTTGTGGTCTTCTCAGTGTGTAATGTCAGTAATTCAAGGCACATCAAGAACTAACAATATTATAGGAATAAAGTCTTAAGTGAATCTTATTATTTGAATAATTTTTGAGGATGATAAACTTTTATTAACCACCATGTTGGTGGAAACATCACATAGGTGAAAATTAATATAGAGGGAACAATATTTAAATCACACAAACACACCACCTATTTTGAAGTTGAATCAATTGATTTAAACATAAATATTGATATGTTTGAAAACTAGAAATGAATCCAAAATATAGTTCATCAAGAATATCATAAAAAATTTGTACACAATAAATGACTTATTAAAATTTATCATTTGGACTTCATACACACAATGGAATATTTTATTAAATACTATTTGGCATGAAAATTGAGATATGAAAAAATAGTCACACATGCAAAAAATATTTGTGAGGCACATGAGTAAATCAAGATTAAATTGAACCGTAAGGATAAAATAAAAATAAATACCAATATCTCAACATAAATTAGGGCATGCTATGATATTAGAAAAATTGAGACTTTACAGGAAAATATTTTTGAGTATTTTGGAATGAAAATAAACATGTTCATGAACCCAAAATATCTATCTTAAGACAATAAAAATTACATGAAAAAACATGTAAACTGATTTGAAGGGAAAGAATAAAATATGAAAATTAGATATTCACATTGACCTAAGTGTGAAAAATGTGTTAATTCCATTTAATGGAATTTAAAAAGATGAGTCCCTACAACCCATGTCATCGAGCTAGTTAATTATACTCTAAAATGCTTATTTTAACATTGCCTCAATACTATCTAGGCATCTATAAGACCAAAAGAGTTATCTCTAATTACTCTCTAGGCCTTACTCTAATTCTATCCTAGAATTCATATCCCTGATATAGGTTTCCTGAATCAGATCAAATTTAGGTTTTATGGATAATTGAGTTTATTTGATTTGATTTCTTATTTTTTTAACATCTCAATTTTGGGTTGGGGATGACTATGGAAATCAAAAAGTAGAGATATAGAATTTTCACTCTAGATCTTAGTTGTAATAATTTCATCCAACTTAACACATACATCAATTTACTTAAATTTTTTTGTAACCTTTCAAGAGAATATATTTTAATAGTCAAAAAATTTACCTAGACTTACTATAACATGATTAAATTCAACATATGCAGTAGACAAATATTTTTAAACCAACAAGATGAAATCTTTCATAATTAAAAAAGGAGTACTTGAACAACAAATCCACAATACATAATGCTTATCATTAAACCCAAATAAGTACCAAAAATATTTCCAATAAGACTGAAGGATGTAAAATAAATAAGACTAAATAATAGTAGAGGGAGATTTCAAGGATGGACCTATGGAAAATAATGAAATAACAAATTGAATTGCAGAAATAACCTAAAATAAATCAATAAAATATAACCAAAAAACATAGCTAAAGAAATGAAACTATGTACAATGTGTTAGTATGCCTAATACTATTTAAGATGATGTTTTAGTTTTATCTCGTGAATACTATCCTAAAGGATCTTATCTATGATTTTATCACTCAAATTGATTTCATTAGCATTAGAAAATTCAGAATCACACTTACTATTAACTTATGAAAAATAATTGGAAAAGAGTTTAAGGATTACCTGAGCCCATGCAGTAAAATGAGAGGAAGGATAATCTTAAATAATATCACATCCCTAAGTTATTATAATTCCCAACCTGACAAAAAGATGCTCTTTGAGGTAAAAAATCACTAAATTAATTGATATTTATTACATCTCTAACATGAGTAGTGTATAAATTTGATATTCATTCTCCTTATTCCCAACTCATGAAAGTATATCCCCTTTTCCAATAACACAAAATATTTAAGTGTTTCCTATTTTTAATCTAGAACTAACTAAAAATAGTTTGGAGATATTTTTATATATCCTAAAATTACTTATATATAATCTAGAGCTATCCTATTTGATATTTATTACTTATTTATTTAAAATGATCCCTTGATTATTTTAATCATGGCTTAATCAATTGGATTATGAGTAGAGTTGCCTTGAATTGAAGAATATTCAACTGCAACCTTTATCGATTCTTCTTCCTCCTTCAAAATACCATCTTCAAGGTTGTTCACTTTTTTTAACATGAAAATAATATAATAAACTTGATTTTTTCTATGAATTGGATCTTTAATTATAGTAAAAATAACATGTGAAAGGATTTCAAAGGAATATAATGCGTTGGCTTCATCCAATGGCTCTACTTATTGTACTTCATCCTCAAACTAAGTACAATAATTTTTTATCTATCTTCTTGCATTGAAATCATATTATCATTCATATTTTTATTAGTAAGCTCATATAAAACATATATTATATTATCATCATCAAATTCATCATTACTACTCTCATCTACTAGTTTTTATGTCAAATGAAACATTTGCAACCAACATAATTGCTTTAATTATTTTTTTACCTTTAATTTGGTGGACTCTAAATTGTGATATTGGAGCTACATTCTCATGGGTTAGCCATTGCATTACTTTTTTATTTAAAAAAAAATTGTCATTCAATTAGAAACAAAATTAAATGAATTTCATCATCAAACTAAGGTAAAACATACCATTGATTATTCACCAAACTAGCATAGCTACCTATATTAGGTAAGAAAACTATGATATGATCTATTACACGAATGATTTTCTTATTTTATGTTTGTGTAAAAATATTATTTTAAGGTATAAAATTATTCATAAGTTGATGTACAAATATTTAATTCATTGTATTATTATCATATACAACTAGTTGTCATAATGAATGGAATTGATCTACACCGTATCCATGTAAAATCAATATTTTATCATTAACAATATTTTCACAATATGTTAGTGTTAAATATGTGAGTGTATATGGGGTTATTTTTATAATTATATTAGTTAATGGGTCTAAATATTTTATAAATATTAATGAAAAAGAGTTCTATTCTTAGCAATGGGTCTTTCAACATTTTGTGAAACTAGTGAAAACAAGTTTTGAACGTGCTATTAGGCTCATTTAAATATATATAGGCACTATGAAAATCATGATATAGTATTATAATATACATAGACACTCTAAAATTATTGATTAATGTGGTTTCAAAGGCATTATAATATGTCATATATCAATCTGGAAAACCAAGGTGTGAACCATAGACAATCTCATCTAGGTTGTAAGGAAACAAGAAACCAACCACATCTTTATGGTGAATCTTATTTTTTATAATGGAATATTTAAAATCCCATATGTGTTCTTTATTATTTTTTCACCATGTATGCATTTTAAGAAACAAATTTTGGGATTCTTTGGAAAAACATCATCAATACTTGGAATGTTTATAGGGTAGTTACCTCCACCAATTTAAGTAAAAACCATTGGTGGATATGGGAAATATTTATTTCCCTTAAAAATTTGTTGGTTTGTTTTTTAATTAAAAAATAGGGCATGGGAAGCTTAAATAATGTGCATGAGTAAATAAATGATAGATCTAAACATATTCCCAATTCATATCCTCCTTCTAGTACCTATATATTTATGGGTCATTTGTTACATCAATTTTTGAAGGATATAAATCTTCCCTAAGTATATTCAAAGGATACAAAATCTCCCAAATGTATATTATTATTAGGTCTTGGCTTACAAGGTAACTTAGTGGTTGACTTTAAACTATTCCATTTAAAGGGACATGCTTGGAATAAGTTTAGATAAAGTAAATAAATTTAGGACATGTTTTATTTATTTATTTTTTTCCTAGAAAATAATTAAATGGATGTAGGAGAGAAATCATTAATAATTAATACATGTTCATTTAATATATGGATTTAAAAATGTATAAATATCAATGAAAAGAGTTAACATTTTAAATAACACATAAAAACATAGATTGTAAATTTCATATCTAATCTACACTAAGCTAACGTATTTATAATAAAAGAGGAAACATAAAGGAAAAGAAAAAAAAGGTGATCATATTTTGCATTGAATATATATATATATATATATATATATATATATATATATATATATATATATATATATATATATATATATATATATATATATATATATAAATATATATATATATATATTTCATTTGATTAAATGAAATATATGGAATCAATTTATTTCATAACTAGTATGCACACATCCATGAAAAAGGAAGATGAAAGAGTACAGTATTTCAACTATGGATAAATATAAATAAAATAACCATATTCATTTGTAGATATTGAATGATAGGATACAAAATATTTGATTTGATAAATGTTTTTTATGAAAAACATATTTTGTATAATTCATAATCTGGTGAAATGCATAATAATTATTTATCAAAATATTAATCACATTAAAATGTAGCTAAGGAAAACATGAGATTTTAGGGAAAAAGCTATTTGGTCCTCTATTTTACTCTATAACTATAATGAACTAGTCATTTTTAAAGTATTTTGTTTGGTATTATATAGGAAATAACCAATGGGTGGAAAAAAGCCATCCACTCAAGATGTGGGTGAAATTTTTTAATTCATGTGTCACTATAAAACATAAAAATTTGGTTCACAAATAGATGATATCAAGTAAATGAATGCAAATAATAAGATAATATTCTCATAATTAATGTTTTTAACAATACAATGATGAAAATTTTAATTTCTTCATGTGCTTATCTTCAAGACAAGAAATCCTGCATCGAATGAACCTTTTTTCCATCAAATTATAGTAATAAGGTAGTTTAGGAATAATTCATTATTCTATTATTCACATGTTTAAATTTAATTTCCACCATTTTGATGGATTATCAATGTATTAAATATTGTTCAAACCTTATCTTCAAGATGTGAACACTCCTCTTGATTTAGGGTTTCCTCACTTTTTTCATTTCTCTTTTACACATGTGAGATTGATTGAATATTAAATAATTAATCCATTTTTTATATTCCAATAAAAATAAAAAATAAAATGAGTTATTAAATTGGTAAATGCAAAGGACATCAATTTTTTGATGAATAATTCATAAAAGCAATAAAGTCTCGAGATGAAATTATTGAAAAATTTTTGAGCCTTGAACTTATCACATATAAAGTTAACACCATTTATAAGAGGATAAAAAAATTATAATGCCACAAATGAGACTAAAAATTGTATCATTGGATCAAAATATACTGTTAGAAACCAATTCGTAGTCTACTTAGTGAACAACATCAATAATTTAAGGTATGTTGAGAACCAACCCTATTCCTAGAATATGGCATTTTGGTAATGTTTTATTTGAAAAACATTGATGGTTGACTAAATTTGAATAATCATAATGTTGGTATAAAAATAATATTATTGATAAGTATTTAAGTGTAAATAATATTTAAATCACATAAATACATCAACTATATCGAAGTTAAATATGTTGATTTTCACATAATTATTGGCATATATTAAAACATAAAATGAATAGAAAACATAATTCACACAAAATATTGTGAAAATAATATTTCAATGAAATAAATGACAAAAATAATATCTATATGTCAAAATTTATGGTAAATAAACTAGTCATAGGTGTATTTTCTGCTTTAAGTCAACTTTTGGAGCTTGTAGAGGCTGACCCTGTTCACAAAACATGGTTGAAAGGTGGCATAATTAATGGAAATAGTGGTTTAGAAAAAAAATATGTCATGTAAAAATTCAACCTATTTAAACAACTAATATTTCATCTAACTTTTTTCTCAATATAATCTCCAAATCTAACCTAAATTTCAAGGTCTAAGACAAGGTGTTATATATATGAAAATTTATCATTTAAACTTACTATACAAAATGGAATAGTTTTTTAAAAATGATTTATAATGATAATATTTATAATAACAAAAAATCACTGACATGGATGAAAAGGTAATTATATACACAAGAGTAAAGCAAGACTCATTTCGAATACAAGGAAAAAATAGGTGATATGATTTTCAAAGAAATAAGGGTGTGTTGTGTCATCAAAAATAGTTTGATCCATAATGGTGTTAACTTATAATGTTTAATTTTTTTCTCATGTGGTTTCTACCAAAGGGGAACCAAGTCTAAAGTTATGAAATCTTTGATATTTTTATCCTTTTTCAAATCATTTCTTGACAATGTCTTAACATTAACTGCACTTATAAAAATCACCTTTTCATTGAACAACCATTTGTAAAATTTATAGTAATCTCGATTGAGATATTTTAACATCATACATATACTATTGCATGGATTTTTATGTTTTTAGCTGAAGAGTAATGTGTAAAATAGGATATTTACCATATACTCATACTAAAAGTGAAGAGCTGAGTGCTTGCTTGTGTCTAGTTTTATCTCACCCCATAATACACGCTTCATCAATAGGTGCCATTATGTTGGTTTAACCTCTAAATACTTATTTATTTCATTTATGAAATTATTTCTACTAGATTCAAAAAATCCATTATCTTGTGGCTAATAATTATAAAAAGACTTATCAGTAATCTAATAGTTATAGGCTCATTCAATAAATTTTATAAATTAAAAATATTAACCATTGTCACACACAAAATAAATAGATGTGCCAAACCTACCAGGATATTTTGTTCAAGGAATTTGATCACATATTATGTTCTAAATTTATTTATAGAAAATCCTTCAGTCCACCTATTATAATAATATGATGTAGTTACTACAAACTTATTACAAGTAAATGAATTTAAATTAGTTACCTATTAAAAATGTAGGCCCCTTTGTTTAAAAAAAAAGATCCTTCTATGACATGTTACAAATACATAGTCTCATACACTTTTTTTTATTAAAAACCTTGACATTTACGGAAATTTTTGACATAATTGTGTGCATACTTGAAAATAGTAGGCCAATAGTATCTCATTCTTATAATTTTAGGGATTATGGAATTATTTGAAGGATGTGCACTACTTATCTTCTGATGAAAGTTTTCAAGGATGTCCACATATTCTTGTTTAGAAACACATAAAATAAATGCCTTCATATTTTTCAATACAATACCATATTTTTAATCATATAATGTTTTTATTTGAACCTATGTGATTTTATTTATTCTCTATTCAACTTAGAAGGGCATCTACCCATGAGTAGACAGAGAATACTCTAGGTATACTAGGCATTATTAGCTATTTGAGACTAATTAAATTTATTAATGGTGATGCATGGATCATTTTATGTAGTGAGATGAATGATTCCTTACCATTACACAATGTTCATATGTATAATTTAAATATCAAACTCTTAAAATCTATCCATTAACTTGTGTTTTCATGAAATTAACATTTCATGCCAACACTCCTGATTACATTCCTACATGCAAATGGATATTTTTAAAAGATTTTTTCCCAAAAAGAGAGCCTAACTCAAGAACATAATGGGAAATGATTAATTATTATTCAATGACCCATTTACAATAAGGTATACTATGAACACATTTAATGCGAAATTCAATTACATGATGAATTTATAAATCTTCTGAGTATATGGATTATTTTGATCTTCAAATATTTATAGAACTCAATGAGCATACAAAAAAATGGAAATATCCTATATGTCCCAATAAATATTCATTAGTGACCATCATAATAGATAAATATTATAATTGCATTACATCTATGATGAAATGATATCTTGAGGTTGTAATAGAATTTGAATTCAAACAAGATTGGTTATGACATCCAAAACATGAAGAGACAGATGATGATGTAATTAGTGAAACATTTTTATATATTAAGACTTATATTATTGATAATATTGAGACATTAAATTGAGATAGAAAATGTTTTTTGCTTCCAGTTAAAGGAGATCATGAATAATTATCTAGTTACTTCAATATTGTGATAGATAGAAAACTAGGTAATATTATTACAGTTATAAATCAAGCATATGTAAAATTCAACCATGAGAAATGTATTGACTTAGTGGAGTTCTATAGGAAAGATTTTTGAATTCATCCTAAGTTCCCTATAGTAGTTTGACTCAATATAGGCTTGTGTCATTATAATGTTGGTTAACTTGATAAATCTAAATAAGCATTTGATAGTGTTTTATCTAAGAATAATCAAAATGTTTAAACATGGGTTGCACTTATAATATTGGAAAACAAAGTTAATACAAAAAGGTTTTAATGAAGTAAATATAGAATTCATAAGTCGATCTTGCATAGTGAGATTCCAAATATACATTTTGAAATTCATAATTAACATTTAAAATATAAAAAGTCAATATTTTAGAAGATCTCAATAGTTTTATATTTTAAAATCAACATTCATAGTGTTATTTTACTTTATGTGGCATTTCTTGACCCTTGTTTACATATTTGGGTTTATTAATGCATTTTTACATATAAAAGACTCCTTCTAAGTCCACCATCCTCTAAATTAAGACTTTTAGAAGCTACGCATGACATTTTATCCATGAAAATCCATTCAAAAGGAGATATAAGGTGTTTTAATAGGTTTTTGATTCATTTCAAATAAAATTTTAATGTGGTTTGAGGTGATGAAACATAGTTTAAATAATTTTAGTGATATTTGAATATTAATACATGGTATTGGAATTTGGTAGCTTTATTTTCTTCATTTTATATGATACAAGTTTTATAAACTCAATTTACATGTAAAATGCCTCTCTTGAATCTACCATCCCCATGTAATATCCAATAAAAACATCCTTCCTCTTCCAAATTATGTTAAATTATATAAAGGCTGTATGAAATGAACAATTTAAGGGTTTAAAATTTTGAAACATGATTTTCGAAAATAACACCTGGCATTGGAACTTTGATGTGACATAAGGTAGTATTTCAAACCTTATAAAAAAAATCTCATTCCTCTAATTTTCCATTTCTATTCCCTAAGGTTGTTTTCAAAGTGAGTAACATAGTTTTAGGGTTTAAATTATGGTTTTGCATGTTATCAATGTAGTTCTAAAAATATAAAATAATGTATTGAGTGTATGCATCCTTTTTGATGCCAAATTTCATGTTGTTACCTTTTCAAAAAAAAATCATACAAGTTGCATCTCAAAACCCTACATTTAGCATGCAACAAATTTGAATAAGTATTTAAATAGATCTAAAAGGTTATAAATGTGGTTTTGAAGTGATAGAAAAAATACTTTTAGAGGTAATAACAAGATTTCAACACTTTTTTGTATCTTTATCATCCTTTAATTTTCATATTGTTTCATTTTAATACTCTTTTTGAAAATAATAAAACTTCTCTAAACCTCTCATTCTATTTATGAGCTTCCAAGCTATTCCTAATGGAATTTATGGTTTATTCTCAAATACTGTGGCCTTAAATGGATATTTTGCATTCATAAAAGTGTTACAAATGTTTTCATATCCTTCTATATCCACTTAACCATATAAAACTTCCTTTACATATAGAAGCCATTCTAAAATCCTAAATGCAGCTAAGCAACTTTCAAATCCAAAATAACAAAAAATATGAATCACCAAAATTCATATATTGTTGTGGTGTCAAAAGATTTACATTTGTTGTCTAATTTTCAAAGGATATTAAATCCTATAAATGTATTGTACAAAATAATAGAGGTTGAGGGTTTATTATGCAAATGCTTGGGCATAAGGGAAAATTGTTACCAAATGGAGATGGTGAAAATGCATTATAGAATATTTAATATCATTGTTTGAATTTTAGGGAGAGGAAAAATATGTAAATAGGCTTACCTAATTCTGTATCGATTAAGGTCCTTGGGATGATATAGAAAACTTAAGGATAAGAAGATGCTGCATACATTAATTTGAGGAGGAATGTTACTCGTATAAATAGTCTAGATCTATGATAGATTGAATTTAGAAGAATATTATATGATCATAAATAATCATTTTCTACATGACATTTATATGAAAATCTTGCGATTAAGTTTTAGATTATTAACACAATATCTGAAACACATGTTAGAATATTTAAAAATATTTGTTTATATGGTGAGTGTGAAACTAATATCAAATTTACCTCAAGATTATCAGAAAGTAATATGTTATGACAGATGGTATATATTTATATCTTTAAATGTGAATCAATTATGGTACTATAAAGTACAATTTCTTATGTTTGGCTTCATGGACACACAAGAATCACATATAAGTTTTATTATGGTGTATGTTGGATTTAATTTCTTTGTGAGTTGATATGTCCAACATTTACACTTTATTATCTTACATTGGTAGCTTATGAGAGTCTTTTGCCTAAGAGTCATTTTAGTCATAGTATTTAATATGTGTATACAAAGGAAAACATGGAAAACATGAAAAACATGATTCCTTAATGTGGTGATTGAATTGGAGATATTTTTATACAACAAGGGAATGTTTTATAAGGGAAGGCATGTTCACTAGATGTGGAAACACTATTTTTTGCTTGTTAACTAAAAATTTGAATAAAAATTTAAGAATATTCACAAGTAATTAAAACTCAATATAAAGCCTATTAAAACTTGGGGGAGTTTATTTTGAGATAAAACATCATTTTCATGGATTCAAATACACAAAATAACCTACTCTCCATTTAAAATTATTTTTTAGATCCAAGTCATCTTGATGGATTCAGAGTGTAAAAGCTCAAATCTTCTTTAATAGAAAGAGGAGTCATACATAGTTTCAATAGTTGAATAAGGTCCTTCCCAAAAAATAAATAATTATTTATTTCTTCCTGATAACCACTCAAAATCATTTTTTTCCCTATCTAAAATTTTATTTATCTGTTGCATTTTATGTAATCACTTAAAAAGGCCACATTTTACCTTTCTAATTAATAAGGTAAAAATAATTTTAATTACTATAAATACAGTTAAAAAATGGTTATTCAGGGGTTATGAGGTGTTTACACCCTCATGTCCTATACATAGGATTATTTTTATTCTAAAATATTCATAATCTCTTCCTCTTGGTTCATGGGGAAAAGTCACAATGTATATGTACTAAACTGTTCATTTTTAAGGAATATTGTGAAAAAAATGCATAATTTTTTTAAGATGAATTAATTAATTTGTGGGTTTTTATTGTTTCTTGTTTTGTGGATTTTTTATTACATTTTATGAATAAATAAATTTATTAATATATGTATTTTATTGATTATTTGCATACTATCAAGTTTTCAAAATTTGTGATGAAAAATTTAGAGAATAGACTTTTTGTTATATACACCTAATCTAGTTTGATGGAATACTTTGAGCTTCTAGGTAATCTTGAATCTCTCTTGGTCATTGTTATGTGTTGTGATTTACACAGTGATAGGAAGATTCCAAAATAGAATATTTTATGTCAAATTAAATATTATTTGAAAGGAAGAAAGTGATACTTTTCATTCATTACATCCCGAATTAAGAGGCTTTCCATATAAATTTATGTCTACAAACCTATCTAGTGATGTCTTCATTCTCTTATGTGAAGTATGTCTTTCTCACCCTTTCTGTGGATACAGGTTTCCATTATTGAAATATCTAATTTGATTAAATAATATATATAATCTAAGTGGTTTTCTTGATATAGTTTGTTGTAGGTTTCACATTATCCTATTCATTTTTTCTATTTTCTCTCCATCCTTAGATTTCCTGATTTCTTCCATTTTTTTGCCTTTCATACCATTCAGTTATACGTATGAAAAAAAAAAACCATCATACAAGGGGGTTAAATCTATCATATATAGAGTAAAATAATTTATAATGTCTTTGTTTATCCAATTTTATCCTTTTTATGTCTCATTTAGTTAGGCGAATCACATAAATAATCTAAAAAAATAGTGTGACAAAAAAATTTCTGAATAGTTTTTGGTGACTTTACTATGGATAGACATGCCTTACACTCAATTTTTAGACATATTAAGAAACCTATATTGTAATGTAGGTTTTTGAATATGATAATATGAAGTACATAGTGCATATATATTTGTGACTAAATCAATGACATTAGTTCACCTGAACCCACTTGTTATTCATGTTACATGAGGAAAACATTTAGTCCATTGCAGTTTCCCTAATATAATAAGATACCTTTAGTCTATATATATATATATATATATATATATATATATATATATATATATATATATATATATATATATATATATATATATATATCCAATTTTAGTCTGGATAAAGTTTCAAATATGTAAATAATCACATCCTTACTTTAATAGTGTCCTATAATATCTTAGGAGTCATGCATGAAGATGCTTCTATGATACTTTTTGTTGACAATTTGATTGGAGGTATTGTTAAATGGTTTTGGCACCTAGAATACGGATGCATTATAAATTGGTACTTCTTGAATAAAATGTTTATGAATATATTCAAACCAGCTATGAATGTGTGCACATTGTTGTAATATTTATTCCAAATCCAAAAGTAAGAAGAATATAAATTGAGATATTTCATAGCACATTTAAATAAATTATTGAGAATAATTCCTCATATTGATCAAACATGTATTTATAACCATATTTTGTCTTCATTGGTTCTCTACATCCATAAATCAGATTTATCTTGATGAGGAAGAAACTAAATGACATAGAAGCTACACAACAACAAGCTATTGACATTTAATATTGAATGATTTTGTCATGAATAATGAAAAAATAATTTTTAAGACATGGCATAACTATTCTAAGTGGTGAAAAATTAGTGAAAATTGATATAATTAAAATACTTGAACATTCAAAATAGAGATTCCAAAAGTAAACCCCTGATTTAGCATATAAAAAATTCAATAAAGGAAAAAAGAAATTGTTTCATGTCATGTATTATTGTTTCAGTTTCACAATCATTTAAGAAAGTGAATAATCAGAAGAATAGATGTTTGATAAACAATAAACCAAAGAATTAAAATTCTCTCCTAGAAAAGAAGAGATGGTTCTACCTATTTTTTTTTGTCAAACCCTTTAGTCCTTGGAGAAAATGAGTTATCTCATGAATAACTAATTAAACCATAAATAGAAAAATAAAATAATGTATAATCTAATTATATGATCTATGAAGAAGTACATAAAATTAAAACAATTATCAATAAAGTATAAGAACCGTCTTGTAGTGAAATGGGATATTCAATAGTCAAAAGTGAATATTTTCATGTTTCTTCTATTTTATGTTGCATTGTAGAAGATTTATATGTATAATTTAAATCCAAAGTAATCGATCCTATGTATATTACAGGTTATACTCATGTCAAAATTTAAATCAAAGATGTGGATATGAAACAAGAGTAATGGTTCCAAATATTCATCCCAAGAGAAATGAAAACTATTAAGGTAGAATAAATTGATGAAAATGATGAATTTGTCTAGATGATGGGAAGTAATTTAGATAAGAGGTCATTCAATTAAATCTTCCCAAAAGATAATCCTATTATTTTTTCAACTCGAGAAAATAAAAGAAACACACTTTTCTCTTATTTGGAGCCTATCGCTCATAATAATGCATTCGAATCCATTCAAGTTAACATTGAAGACTTTTATTAAAGATAGGGAATGTTTATAGAAGATTGAAAATTTCACAATGATTTCATTTCAAAATTTTGATACACTATTGATCTATTGATTCATGGTTGTCTCATTTTTCATAATAATTGTAAGTTCCTCTTCTCATCAACTTGGTCACTATTACTTAATGCGTTTGGCCCTCATAAGTCAAATAAATTGATTTTAAATGGTTGGTACTTATAATAGACAACTAATGGTTCTATATAGTTTATTTATTTTTCTCTGATCCCTAAAAATAGTTCTATGTTCCCATTTTGGCTTGCTTTATGTTTCCATTTTAGGTTTTAGTGTGTACATTGTTTTCAATAAAAGTAGCAATATGTTTATTATTTTATCCACTCCATGTGGTGTTGTATTAACCTACACATGTTTTATATTTTTATCTAATTATAAAGTATCAATAGACAATCACATAAATTTAAAATATCTCAAAACAACTATTGTTTTGGAATGTATGAAAGGATCAAAATATCATGGGATGTATGACCATGGTTTAACTATTCACATTTTTTATTTCTCATATACTTGATTTAAATTCAAATAAGATACACATCCTCAGTCATATGTAAAATTTATATAGTACAAATCTTTTTCTATTTTGAGAATGATATTAAGAAAAGGGATAGAATGTATTTTATCCAATTGAATCTCCAATAAAAATATTTTATAGTGTATTTGAAAGATGGAATTTATAGTCATTCATAAAGTGACAGAATGCATAGGTTTTTCAAGAATATCTTCAAGTGAATAAGAAAACATGCATAATTTTTGGAGTAGTCAATGTATCCTAACAATGTGTGTTAATTTTTAATATGATTGAGATAGGAAAACTAGTTTTCAATTGGTCAAAATAGGTCTCATAGAAATTTTGATGCAAGTGATATGGAATGATAATGTGTGTTCATTTCTCAAATGATTGAGATAAGTAAAATAGCTACCAGATATCTAGATTAGTTACACAAATGTGTAATACACATTATTTTTAGAAATCCACAAAAAAAAGAAGGTACCAATCACCAAAGATTCTAGAGTTCTCCTCATTCCATTAACGAATTTTGTTCCATAGTTAGAGCTAGTTGTTATAATGAAATTTTACATTACATGACATCATCCCCAGTTACGCTCCTATAGGTAATTAAATATAATTCAAAGATAAATAAAATATTTTTTTCCAATAATAGACAATGAGTATGTAACCTAATAAACAAACCTTGATGATTATTCAATGATCTATTTACAATAAGTTCTACTAAGAAAAAATTTCAATGTGAAATTGAAGTACATGATGAAGGTTATTAATCTTATGAACACACAGATTGTTTTCATCTTCAAATAATTATAGAACTAAATGAGCATACAGTAAAATAGATATAGCTATATGTCTCAAGAACTCTTCATTAGGTAACATCTTAATAGATCAATATTACAAGCACATTATATATGTGATGAAAGGCTATCTTGGGGATGTAACAGAAGATAACGTCAAACTAGATAGATTATGGCATTGAAAACATGAAGGTAAAATAAAGAGATAAGGATCATCATTTCATTTGTGCAACTTATTTCTATAATTATTCTTATGTAATTGAAAACATTGAGCCATTAACTTGAGCTATAAAATCTTAGTTGATTCTATAGAAAGGTAATCATGAATAAGTATCTAGTGTGTTCAGGATTATGCTAAATATAAAACCTAATAATATTCTTGCACTTATTATTCAAACGTTTATGCAATTTATCCATGGGTGATATGCTTAATCATTCCATTTGTATTATAAATATTTATGAATTCATCCTGAGTACCCTATAGCAGTGAAAATAAGTTTAGGCTTGTGATGTTACAAACAAGGTCAACATGAAAAAGCAAAACATGAATTTGCATATTTTACAACTGATTAATGAAAATGTTGAAGCATGGGTTTTAATTAGAATAATGGATTTTTAGGTTAATTAAAAAGAAGGTATTAATGAAGTAAATTTATAATTCATAAGTTCATCTTGCATCTTGGGAGGTCAAAGTTCCATTTTGAAATGCATAATTATCTTTTCAAATATAAAATAAGGAATATTTAAGAAACAATGAAAAATTTAATTTTTTTAAAAGAAGTATTCATAATAATAGTTTACAACATGTAGCCTTTCTTGAATCCTATTTACATCTATGGGTGTATCTATGTGAGAGACTCCTTCCAAGTACACCATCCTCCCAATTAAGCCTTTTATAATTTTCACATGGTGTTTTATTCATCCAATGCCATTTTAAAAGAGCTATAGGGTGTTCTAAGATTTTTTGAGTCATTTTAAATAATATTTAATGGTAGTTTCAGGTTATACAATGTGGTTTGAAGAAATTTTAAGTTTATTTTTAAGATTAGTATGTGGTATTGGATATTGGTAGAATGTTTGTCTTCATTTTACATGTTTTGGGTTGTCTAAAATCAATTTACATTTAAATATTATTTCACAAACTTGCCATCACCATGCAATCCCAAAGAAACATCTCCTCCTTCTTTCATTGGTTTTTGGCTAGATAAAGGTTGTTTTAAGTGAACAATTCATTCTTGTTGCATGTTAAAACATGCTTTTTGAGAATAAAATATGGCATTGGTATTTTGAGTTGACATATAACATTTATGGTGGCCTTCCCAACCCTATAAAAAAAAATATTATTCTTCCACATAGTCATTTCTAGTTACGAAGGTGATTTACAAAGTGAATACGTCAGTTTTAAGATTTAAAACGTGGTTCTGGATGTTAACAAGGTAGTTTTGAGTATATAAATTATTTTATTGATTTTTTTTGGACAATTTTATGACAAACTTAAATGTTACATAATTTTTAAAAAAAAAATTCATATAAAATTCCTCTCAAAACCCATATTTTAGAATGCAACCCATTTTAAGATGTCTTAAAAACCACTAATTTGTTCTAAACATTATTTTCAAGTTATAGAAGATAGTTTTTATGGTATTAAAAAGATATAAAATATATTTTATGTATTTATCATCTATAATTTGAATGTTGTATATTTTGAATACTCTTTTTAAAATTAAAACACTTTTTCCAAACCCTTCATGCTGCTATGATCTTTAAAACTATTCCTTGCAGCATTTATAACTTCTTATTACACATTGAAACCTTGAAATGGATTTTTGACATGAATACAACTAATTTAAAATCTATAATTTACATATAAAATGATATAACTATTCAAATCTACATTCACATGCACAAACCATTCTAAAATACTTCATATATCTAAACAACATTCAAAATGGGGATAAGATAAAACATGAGTGTGTTGAATTTTGATGTTATTGTGGTGTCAAAAGATATGAATTTTATATCCAGTTGTAATAATATCATGGAGATGTAAAATGTATTAAACAATAACATATATATTGAGGACTCATTATGCATATCCTTGGGTATAATTTAAGGTGGTAACTAAATGGAGATGGTGAATACGCATTGCATAATGTTGAATATTGTTATTTGAATTCTAGGGAAAGGATAAATCTAGATAAAGGTTTACCTATTTTTGTATTAACTAAGGCCCTTGGGATGATAGATAAAATTCAAGTAAGATGATGAAATATAGGATGGTGTCTAAGGAGAGAGGATATAGTAAGATTTGGGTGAATAATGAGATTGATACATTAATTTTAGGAGATATATTTCTCCCAAAAATAAAGTATATTTATGCACATATATGCTATCATGAATGTATAAGAATAGTAAATGACTAGAAGTAAACATTTTCAACATGATATTTATTATATATATAATTATTCTACCATAGTGAGAAGTTTGAAATTAATTTGTCTTATTAACATAATATTTTTAACACATATTTGAATAATAAGAAACAATAATTTTAATGGTGAGTGTTACACAATCATCAATTTTATCTGAAGAATTTTAAGCATTAATATGTTATGTTAGAGGCTACTAATTTCTTCAACCTAAGTAAAAATTATCTTTACATGGGAAAGTATTGTAGTACTATAAATTAGATATGTATTAAACCTAGATTCATGGACACACAATAATCACATGTAATTTTTATTTTAGTACATGTGGGAGTTACATTTTTCATGAGATGAGGTATTCAATATTTACCATTTCTTCCCTTAATATGGTATGTTTTGAGATTCCTTTGTTGAAGAGTCAGTTAAGTGACATTATTTAAACTATGTATATGAAGGAAATCAAGGAACACTTTTAAAACTTGATTTCTCATTATGGTGTTTAAATTAAAGATAATTTTCATACAAAAAGGTAATATACATGGAGGAAAATATGTTAATTTGTGGTGGACACAATTATTTTGGGTTTTTCACCTGAAGATGCCAATACAAAATTGAGATTATTCACAAATGATTGAAACTTAATATAGATCATGTTGAAACTTGGTGAAGCTCATTTTGAGATAAAACATAATTTTCATGCATTTAAACCCTCACAAAAACTTGGTATACATTTCAAAACAAATTTTTTGAAAGGAATATTGAAGGCTTTAGAGTGCACATGCTCAAATATTCTTAGAAAAAGGAGTCATGTATAGTTTTAATGGTTAAACAAGGTCCCTCTAAAAAAAATACTTGTATTATTCTTCCAAATAACCATTCAAAATAACTTCCTCTCTCTAACTTTATATTTCTCTATTTCACTTTATGTAATCACTTCAAAGGGTCATATTTTACTTTTTGAGTCATAAAGGAAGAGTAAGCCTAAAATATAAAACTTTTAATATAAATATGATTTTAGTGTGGTCATTAGGTGGTTATGAGGTTATTACACCCTAATATTCTATGAGTAAGATGTTTATCATTGTAAAGGGTTAATAATGTTTTCATCTTGGCTCATGGTAAATAGCTGATGTGTCTTTCTTCTGGATTATTAATTTTCAAGGAATATTTTTAATATAATTCAAATAAATTTTTAAGATGAATCAAATAAATTATGAGTTTTTATTATTTCTTGTTTGTGAAATCTAAATTATAGTTTATGAATAAATAAATTCATTAAAAAAAAAATTTATTGAGTAAATGTAAACTCTTGGATTTGAAAATTTGAGGAAATCCAAGAGAATAGACTTTGTGTTGATTACACCTAACCTATTTTGATTGAATATTTTTAGCTTCTAGGAAATATTTATTATCTCTAATTAGTCATTATGTGTTGTCATTTACATGCTAATGGGAATATTATAACCTAAATTATTTGATGCCAAATAAATCATTGTTTGAAAGAAGAAAAGAGAGACGATGCATTCATTTTGAACATAAAATATAGAGGTATTCCATAGAACTTAGTATCTTGAAACATATTTTGTTATGTATTCATTCCATTATGTGAATTATGTTTTTTTCTTTATTTCTTTGGATATAATTTTCCATTTTTAAACTATCCAACACTCCATCAATACATTAGTATAATTATTTTTATGTTTTTATTCCATTTTAGGTTTCATATTTACATATCCATCGATTTATATTTTCTATCCAACCTTACATTTTCCCATTTCTTTAATTTTTGCTTCCTTTTGTAATTTATGTTTAAATTTTACTAAAATCCCCAAAAAAACCATCACACAAGGGAGATTACCCTCTTAAATGTAGAGTAAAATCATGCTCAATATCATGGTTTTACTAAATTTTTATCATATCTAGCTGGGCAGTCACAAATAATCCAAAAACTCACCATGATAAAAATTATTTCTAATAACTTGTAAGCTTTATTTACATAATTCATTTCTCTCAAGAGTAAGATTAACATATGGGTCTAGAATGATGATGTATATCTTTATTAAATTCATAGGATAGACTGATTGAATTTATTCATAGCCTTGATAAAATCATAGATTTTTTTGTCAATCAAAAAATAATTAAATTCTTTATCATTAATATTGGTGCTGCTCATGAAGATAATGAGATTTTCATTATCTTCAAACTTTTGGATAAGCATTATTTTTAATTTTGGTGTGATAAAAATGAATACAAAAAGAAGTCATTGGGGAAGTCTGGGATAATCAGAATAAGAACTTAGACAATGTTAGTATTGTTGTCTTGAAATGCTTTCTTTGTTTTAGTTGTGAATCATCCATTTTCATATTTTTTCAATATATTATTCAATGGTTTTAAATTTTTTGTGAATCTAGAAATGAATTTATGATATTTTTAAATCTTAACAAATAAATTATTTTGTTTATTTTTAGTTTAGGATATATAAATCTTTAAATATCTTAAACTCTTTCATGGTCAATAGAAACATGTTCTTTTTTGATAACATGACCCAATAACTTACACTATGTGACTCCAAAACTAATACTTTTTGGATTTAATGAGATTTTGAACTTTCTGAATTCATCAAATACCATCTACAAGTGAGCCACATGATTAGTACTATCTCTATAAAAGATAATTAAGTTGTCCATGTAAATAATGATTCACTTACCATGATTCCATGGAATTTTAAATCCATCACATATTAAAAATTAACACATACATTTTTTCGTCCAAAAGGCATCATCTTGTATTTAAAACTCCCCCATTTAGTACTGAAACTAATTTTCATCTAATCTTCATTTTTTACAAATAATTGGTTTCATTATAAAAATACATCCAAGAAGGAAATCGTTTTAGACCCACTCAATATTTGAATGACTTCATATATGGAAATCAATGGGTTTTTATCTTTTTCTAAGGTCTCATTAATATTTCTAAAAACTATACAAAGATTGATTACACCAATATTTCTTCCCATACAAGAAATATTAGTTACCCAACTATAATTTATGATTGGAAATATGATTTTGGTGACTAATAGTTTTAGAATATATTTTTGAATGGAAGGTAACATGATGGGACTAATTGGTTTCTACCTCTATTAAAAAGTATTGTGTTAATATGTATGTGGTATCGTATGTGTTATCACCATAGGGTCAATCATATTTAAGTTCTCATAAGTTTAGATAATCACATCCATTTATTTTGTCAATATATATTTAATTTTATGTTTTGTATTTTAAAAACAACTCAATCAATTATTGGTATCTTGAAAATATTCATTTGTTACTAGGTTCATCTTGGAAAAACTAGATTCATTTTATAGGCTTTTTTATATTGGCCATCAATGTTAAAGACTCAATATAGTTATACCATACCTTTAGGCATTTTATTTTATTTTAGTTGAATGATACCATCATCTCCAACATCTTCTTTGTTCATCAAATCAATATATTTTTCATCAATGATATAAGACTCAAAAGAAATTGAAATATTAATGTATTATATAATATTTTAACCATCATAAAATACCTATAAATTATAAAAATTATTAGTAACTCAATTATAGGGACTGATTCTATGAAGAACTTATGTAATTTTGACTCTTGAAGTGGGGCCAAATGGATATAGAAGTAGCTAGATAATTTGACATCTCATTCAGTTCTCTTTGGATTGATTTTATATTACATGCCTAAAATGACTTGATTAAATAACAACATATATACTTTTATTTATCTAGATATCATAATTCACATTCGTATTGAATCCTAACATGGTTAAAAATTATCTCTAAGTCTTTAAATATCAACATTTATTTGAAATTACATTTCATTGTGAATTATAATCCCATTATCAAGGCCTAATACACTTCATAGTTATTATTAAATGGAAATTAATGTTTGCAAGAGACAAGGTAATAATTCAAATTAGGGTTAATAAGGGTCATTTATACACCATAATACTTTTATACCCAACAAAGTTGAAATACAATTTTTTATAATTTTGGATCTTTAAAATCTTATCATTATTATTAAGTTTGGTCATGAAATTGTAAACTCATATGTGTGATGAGGCAAAGTTAAATCTATAAATTTTTTAATTAGATTATGTGATTATGTATTTCATATTTGGTTACTTATCAACCCTAGTATGATTGGATACTCCTTTGCAAGGAAACCAGTTGTGTGAAACATTTATCTTAATATATTAATTTAAATTTTTTTTTACTAATAATGAGTTAATATCAAACCATAAGCCTTTTGGATGTTAAATACAATAATACAAATGTATTAAAAGGACATGTGGCTCATAATAAAGATAAGTATGGACATTTAACAATTTTCCAACTATTGGGACATAAAATTGTCTAATTGAAGGA
>JARHVA010004732.1:1365000-1455984 GCA_037957365.1 Torreya grandis | reverse complement strand
TCTCTCTCTCTCTCTCTCTCTCTCTCTCTCTCTCTCTCTCTCTCTCTCTCTCTCTCTCTCTCTCTCTCTCCTTCAATGTTCAAATTATTTATATTCTCTCCCTCTCTCCTTCAATGTTCAAATTATAACAATATAAATGCAATAGAATCAAATTACCACTACATATTTCAAATGATACATCTTATGTTCCTAACTATATTATGTCCAAAAAAGATTTAAATGATAAATATCTTTCTCTTCTCATGAAAATAATGCATGTACTCAATATATGGATAGCATATATGCATATAAAATTCAAATTTATAATGATAATTTATTACACATTCGAAAGGAATTAAATTCTTCTCTTACACCTCTCCCTAGCAATGATGGAAGTGATAATGAGTATGATAGTGAGCATGCAAATAAATATGAAAATGAGAGTGATTATGAACAATATTTCAATTTTTATAATGCATGGAACAATTATGATTTTATGCATATAGTGAATAAAAAATGTATCTCATGCCTATAACTCTTCTCTCATTCCTCCTCTAAAACATAATGTACTTCCAAATGTTGTTTCTACTTCTATGAATGATTCTATTTTAAATAATGCACATGTTCATGCTAATAGCACATCTTATACTCAATTAGAATGTAATACACTAAAACATAAAGATACCAATGAATCTCCCAAGCCACCCCTCACTACAATAGAATCCAGTTCTCACTCTTCACCTAAAGAGAATGGTAACCCACATCCCTATAGTAAGGTCCAAGTTAACATTACTCCCAAGGTTCAAGTGAGCACACCCCCTCTTTATGATCCAATTTGTAAATGTATCATTCCCATGGCTAAAATTAATAATTAAATGAACCACTTCAAGATGCTAATGCACCATCCCAAGAGATTATCTCTTTAATGCATGTAGTCGGTGAATTACAACACCAAGTCCATCTCCTTACCTTGGAAAATAAGTCTTATAAGTCTTGGATATATGCCCATGATTTACATGATAACCCTATTCTAAAGACATTTATAAAATCTTCATTGCCTAAGCATTTCCAGATACCATAATTTCCTCACTTTGATGGAACTAGAGACCCATTTGTATACCTTTAGGATTTTCAGAAGGCTTTGCCATCTCATGTGAGTCCTTTGATTATATTTTTAATTATTCCAACAAACATTAGTGGGGGAAGCATAAAATTGGTTCTTTCATCTACTCCCCATTGGTTCTTTGCACACATATGATGACTTAGAAGAGACATTTCTCAGATATTACATAGAAAACATAGGCCCTCATGTTACATATGAGAAACTTGCAACTTTACATCATAATAATTTAGAGATAATTAGTGATTTTATCTTATGACTCAAGAATCACATGTTAAGATTGATATACAAACCAATGGATTTAAAGATTCAACATATCTTTGTTAATGGGCTTTGCCAACCTCTCTTTGAGCATATATTTTATCAGATAAAGTCTTCTTTCAAGCACTTATGTTATATAGTTATAGCTTTGGAAAATAAATTAAGATTGATTGAGGAAAATTTAGTTGATTATATTATTCTAGATTTCATAGTAGTATCTATAGCTCTTAGCATCCAACATCCACCATGTCATAAACAAGATAGGAGACCATAACTAGAAAAACAATTAGTTAAGAACAAAGAGCTAGTTTTCAGAACACAACCTACAACATGAACTATAGAGAATAGTATTAAGACACCACTATAGTTATATTTAGAGTGGGATGGCCCATGTGTCATATTATCAACACTATTAGATAGGAGGTTCACCACATTGCATTATAATCATTGATGAGATCCACATCTCCTACAAAAATAGCCCCATCATCCCTTTTGTAACTATCATCGTATCTGTGGATAGAGATAATGATTGTTATGGAATCAGAGATTGCATTAATAGATGTGTTGATAATGGCATCATAGCATTCACATAAGGGGCACTGAGATATCATCCACCATAGAACCATAGACCTCATTCATCCATGATTGAGTCATCCCAGGACATTCCTTCACAGGAATCATCGGCACTCATCATGAGAATAATGTAGGTTCTAGGATAGAGCCTCATAGGAGATATCCTATTCCACCTATTCAAAAGGTTTGGAAACATGTACAACAAGAATAACCTACATATAGTATTGCAGTCCAAGGAGTACATGGTGTAGTTCCATATACATATCCAGTAAGTCATAGGCACCACATTAGAGTACTACTCATGATAAATATTAACTACGACTAGATTTTTTAGGTCCTATCTCATAGAAATTTTCTATGATTAAGATTAAATGAACCCATATCATAGAGTACTACTCATGAGAAATATTCACTATGGCCAAATTTTTTAGGTCCTATCTCACGTAGCAATCCACTACAATTGAGATTAAATGAGCCCTCATCACAAGTTTCATCTCCAACTTGATCTATGGCTTCCTCAATGTCACACACATCATAATAGAGTCCATATGGTATACAATTATAGATAGATGAGCCTTATTCACAACATAGTTCCTATTACATTTCTAAGAAAGTTACATTTTGTAAAATCTCCATGTCTAGCTATAGTTAGTGCACAATAGAAAATATCAGATATAGATCATATTCCTAAATAGCATGAGTAGTATGGGAACTTGTTCAATTATTCATTGGGGTTTCAATAGTGATATAACATAGAGTGATATGACATAAATTCATACCAATATCAGTTCATAGCTTTACTTAGTAGGGTAATGATAGAGCCAAAGGACTAGCTAGCCTTTATATTCTTGAGCCACTCTCAGGGAAGTAATACTCACAACGTGTTATCTTACAGCTCCACATACTAACAACTAACATTCCTAATTCATAATATTTATCTATATCCAAAACTAGCTTATCAAAAAATATAAATCTTACGAAATTATATTTTTACCAACCTCAAACTAGCTCAATTTATCCCAATAATTTACCAATCTAAAACTAACTTAGTTTATCCAAATAATTTACCAATTACAAAAACCAATAATTTACCAATCTCAAACTAACTTAGTTTATCCAAACAATTTACCAATTACAAAAACCAACAATTTTTTTCTTACATATGATTACAAATCAATTCTAACATCACACCTAAACTTACCAGCAAAAGTTAAATCACATATCCCAAGTACCATTTTACCAAATCAACTACTTCTAAAAACAACCATATGCAATGAATATTAAAATATATTTCAAATCCCATAACATATTACACATGAGTTTCAATCAAAATAGTATCTATATATAACCAAGTTTTAAAATACATATGCATCATATCAAGATATAATCAATCATGAATGGGCATCATGCCCTCACTATCAATCTCACTCTCTCCTCCAATACTTGTCCCATAGTCCACTCTCACACTTAATGACCCCATACCTCCTCGAGCTCCCAAATGCCTCTTTTGATGGCTCTCTCACTCTAATAACCAACCATGCTCATTACATAAGTTTGAATACCATATTTAAATATCTATTTACTAATCCATAATCTATGTATTCACTGATCCATAATCAAGTGGAGGCATCCTATCCCTATCTAGCTCAACCCTCAGCTCATCTCTTTCTCTCCTACTACTCTAACATATGCAATTATCACTATAGCAGCTCTATCAAATAAATGAGCATAAACAGTAGATGTAACTATCACTTGATATATCAAACCCTCCTCTATTGCATCATCAGAAACATGCTATGTGAGATTTCAAAGTGTTAACTCAATAATGGTCTCTTAGAACCCATCATCTCCACCTCCTCCCCCAGTAGGTACTTCATCTTGATCACCTCCCACTCCACTTGCACAAAAAATTACAATACTACATTAGATATACATTTTTCAAACAAGCTAAAATGAGAAAAAACTTATACACAATGTAAATATAATCAATGATTACCTCCCATCATCTGGATCAAAGTAAGATCCTCATACTTGAGTGTATCCCCTCCATCAATAGGATATAATAGATCCCACCAATGCCTCATCCACTATGTGGTGTATGCCTTTATGCATCCAACATCATCTACATCAGGAATATCTATAGTTGTGTCTTGTGCATCTAAAGGTAATGGTGCTAACTCATCCTCAGTAGGCCTCCCACAAGATCCTACCCTCATTAGTTCTCATGCACTCCTCACACACACCCATGTTATAGGGAGCACATATTATGGTACCCCAAACTATCTCATCATGTTCTCATACTAAAATCACTCACACACTTTGGCCCAATGATCATGCAACCAAGAACTGACCCTCATATACCATAATTGCACTCTATCCTTAAGCCACCTAAGGAATCCTCTATAGGGCCTCCATATGATATCCCAAGCCACCAATATATCTAAAACTTGTCTATAGTGATCTATCCTAGGAGATTAGATAACCAACATACTCGTCTATTTCTCCCCAAATAGTTGTGGAGGTGCCCACCTCTCCCTCGATAATCCTATCAACTGTACAATTGTTATGTGCTCATAAGCCCAATAATGCAATAAAGTATATGTGCTCACACCACCACTAAATACCTCCTAAGTAAATTGGTATAGATCCCTATATAAGTGAGTAAGCATGGTCCTACCCCATGAGAACATAGTCCCATACACCTCTATACTATGCATGATCCTATGCATCTTGTATGCAATCGACACCCCACTCCTATTTATAGAAATAAATGAGACCAACAACATGGCCAACCACTTCCATAAGCATGTAACACTAGACTATACTATAACCAATAAAAATACATTATTATCACTATATTTCTAATCTATACTGGAAGGTACACTAGTAAAATACAAGGATGCATGATCAATAACATCCACACCCATGTCATCTTGAAATGTCACCTAGCATCCACTAATCAGTAAATGTAGAATATAATACACATCCTCTAGAGTAATCATAATCTCCTTAGTAAGAAGCTATAAATTACATGTGTTTGTATTCTACCTCTCACATAAGGTGGTAATCAGATATCTATCCCACTACATAGTGCCTACATCACACAAATGACCCAACCCTACCCTATCCATCATAACTCTCTCATCATCTGACTTAGGTAACAATCTCAGTATTTTAATCACCTAGCCTCTATAGAACTCCCTCATCCATACCTCACCCTATAGAACAACAAAAAATAACATATATGTTAATCAACCATGCCAAAGAAAATAGCCAAGCTACATAACAACAAGCAATAAATCAAAAAATCAAGAAACTAGCCCTAGTGGATAATAGCACTATAAACGGATACTAGCACTTGACAACAACACCAAAACCTAGATAATAGTGTTGAACACTAGATAGGAGAATTGAATCCTAGATAAAAGCACTAGAACTAGTGTAAAATTCTTAAAAATACTTCAAATAGCTCAAAAACATCAAAAATAGGCTTCTAAATAGGCAAAAATCACACGTTTTAGCCACTTACTAAGGTAACCTCCCCACCAACCTCCACTTGGGCTGACAACTACTCAAATTGGGTCATGATAGGTGATCATATCCTTTGTATATCTCCTACCCAGAGCTCCAAATCTTAACCTAGTCAATGCATAAATGAATCAAGAATAAATCCAGTTTTCCTATATCAAACAACTTTTTCATTCAAAGCAAAATACTATTTTTCCTATAACTTGAACCCCATAAATCTATTTTATAAACCATTTTATTATACATAATCATGACAATTATACCTTAAACATAAATTAAGCATTGATATCTCACTACATTATTTGCATATTATGGAACACACATCTCTATACCTCTTTTATATCCAGACATACAACTAGGTCCTAACCAATCAAAGACTCATTCACTATCAAAAAACTCATCCTAATCAATCAAGCAAAATTTCAATCTCCTCATAACAAACCAAAATTAATTTTACTTATGCCACTATTCATCACTTTTGGCTCAACCTCCTCTATCACAAATCTCATCCCTCTCCCCAAAATGGGGCATCATTCCTACTATTCATATTCCTATAGTTATCCAGCATGCATATCCACTCTCATAAATGGATACACCATGGTTATTATACCTCTAGTATTAAAATTATCAAATTTAGCTTAGATCAATCAAAATATACAATGATTCAGATTTACATGGGTCACTCAATATTACTTAGGACATTCAAGGGGATATACATTCAATTTATAGATACACTGACTATTCAGATATAGTGGATTAGATCATATGGATCCATAGTGATTTTAGCTTATAGATACACAGACTATTTAGATATAATGGTTCAAATTATATGGATTCATAGTGACTTTGATATAGATTTAGGGGCATGTACATTACTACACATCTCACACATATAGATTCATACAGTATGACATAGTTACATGACTAGATAGCAGATTATAGGCATAGTCTAGAGCACAATGTTTTGATATCTAATTTTTCACATGGGGCATGGCATGATAGGTCTTATCACATGTGGTTATGGATATTATCAGATTATATAGATGCATCACTCACATATTAGATTTGGGGGCATATCACATATTTTCATGTTCTTTACCATCCAAAATTATACAAATTAAAATGGCAAGACATGCCATTCTCTTCTTGTAAATTTAACAGAGTTTCATATTATACCCAATAGTACCTAGGTTATCAACAATTTGGGATGTATGATCATGTATAGTGGTTGGTCCATAGCATTACCCAGACCCAAAATACATGAGTTTGTGTGGGATAGAGGGAAAACATTGGTTTTGGGCCTTTGAGCACTTCTCAGTTCTAGTTCAAATTATTTAGAGTGGGGGGCATGACATATTTTTCTCTTCATAGTATATATATTCTATGCACACATTCCATATTACATGATTTTATGTGGGACAGAGGGTAGACATTGGTTTTTGACCTCTAAGCATTTCTCATTTTTAGCTAGATTTAGCATAGGGGCAAGCATTACCCTCCTCCATAATTACATATATTCCACCTTTAGATTTAGTTTAGGGGGCATCGATTTTATGGATTCCTTATTTCTCTAGGCACTATTCATCTCTCCATCCACTTCCCTAGCTAGGAAGTGAGTTAGACTCTTTTTTAGCACACTTATCTCCACATAGGTAGGTTTAGGTACACATTTTATTTTCTTTCTTTTACTCTAGTAACTCATTTTATTGTATCACTAGATTAAAAGAGGGAAAATCTATACACCCTAAATCAGTCAAGCAACTACACATACCATGTCTTTTCATAGTCCTTCATAGGAGACTTCGACTAGAGAATATGAGCTTTGTTCATATTTAGCCATATCTTTTGTTTTATTCATTTGGGTCTTGTTCTATTCTTGAGTCACCTTTTTTCCTATTCTTTATCATCTTGACCCTTTCCAATAGTCATTCTACCTTAGTTAGGTCAATAGTTTTGTCCTCTTTCCATCCCCTAGGTCTCAAGATTGTAAGATAGGAGTATTGGGATTGGACTATAACATTAGTGCTACTAGTGTCCATTTCCAATGCTCTTGTCTAGGGTCATTTTTAACTCTAAAATTCAGTTTCATTTGCTTAATAGGTCCTAGCCCTTTTATTAGCTTCATCCTTAAGTTTTCTAATTTTGGCCAAATGCAATCAAATCTCCAAAATTCAAAATAAAGAGTATCCTATATAAATGACTACACAAGGCAATTTATATCTAGAATTTACTACTTTGGCACAATACATAATTAAAATTAGTCAATAGTATAGCTCAGTATTTTTTATCACACATAGACTTGCACGCTTAATCAAGGAAGGGCCTAGGAAAAAGCCATGTTTGCATCTATCATGTGCATTGATTATACATGTTCCCTAAAGGAGAACTACATATGATCTAAGACCCTAGCTTGAGGGTTAATGTAGGTAGTGATTAGGACAATAGAGGTTCTAGATCATGCAATCATTCTTCTCATAACCTAGTTTTTTTCCTTTTGCTTTTGATGCATTTTTTGTTTACATGTGTGTATATAGATATAGGGTTTGGAGATTGAAATGGACCTAAAGTAAGCTCTATTGAATTCTAGCCTCTAAAATTTTGTACATAGGCTCACACCGAGGCAAAAAACAAAACCCAAAAAGCTTAGATCTCCTAGATAATATTATAAAAGGTGGAATACAACACCAGTTCCACTCTTGTCCACTTGTGATCCTATCTAATCATAAAATTAAGTCAAATCTAGATTCATGACAGTGTCTCAGTCTTGCACCTCAATTTCTATCCCTTAAATCATTCATCTTAATCCATTTTTAGATAAGTTCATTTCTCTTCCTCATGTAAATTATTAGGTAAAAATATATATTTTTCCATATTAAACTAGATTTTTACCCTTACTCTAGACCCTTTATTATTTAAGAACTAAACACTAGTTTTACAAAAAAAATAAAACAACCATCACATTGGTATGGGTAGCTTTGGACTTGTTAGATGTAGAGGATTTTCTGGTCATGGTCTTGAGTAATAACTCCCTATATTAAGTGATTTGATCTAGCTCATGTAGGGTGTTATTATCATTCATATTATTCAGATCCTCAACAATGTTTTACCCTACTCTAATTTACATTTATATGCTTTGGTGTTGATCACTTCCCTTTAGATGAGGTTGATTTTTATTTACCTTTAGATCTAGAGGAGTATTAGCATTATTGTTTAGATAAGTGGAGGTAGTAACAGGCTACTTATTCCTCAAATTATAATTGTTCTTATAGAACTACTATAATGCATGAATATCATTTGTATTATCTTCTATTTTATTCTCGTATTCCATTGGGAATGGGAAGTCATAGGTCTCAAAGACCATTATTGTACTAGGGTGTTTGGTTCATTTGTAGAAGATGGTTATGGTTGGTTTGAAAAACTCTCATCTTTTCATATCCTTCTAAAATATTTCAAAACTAGTGAAAAACTCTATGCAATCAAATTATCCATGTGTTGAATTATGGACCCGACACCAATTACACAGTGGTGTTTCTAAGATGTTTATTTAATGCACCTTACTAGGTTGTTCTAGGTTATTTACATTCCCATTGAAATGCCTAATATATCTTTGGAATCTAAAATACTAGTTTGTATTTTATCCACCATTACTCTCCATTCTTTTATGCATGATCAAAAATTCATTACTTAAATTATACATTATCCACTGAATAGCATCTAATTCATATTTGTTAGAGTCTATAGTTACACCTTGAGTGGTTTAAGTATTGATTGGAATTGAAATGTATATTTGATGTTGATGGGATGCATCAATAGGATTATTCAAAAATCTCAGGCTTTCATTTGGTGTAGCATGAGACAAGGGAAATTAATTGTGTGCTTGATTCTGATTGTAAGCTATAGTTTTTTTGTTAGCATTTGGAATTAAATTTAACATTGGATAATTTTGGTGGATATCAGGTCTAACTATGATTTATAATTGGGGATTTATTTTCCCATCAATGTTGATGGAATCAACATATTTCATTGGAAGGTCAATGAAAACTACTTTTCTACATAAGAACATTGAGGTTGTAGGATATAAGGAGTTATTATACATCTCAAGGGTTAATGTAGCATTGGGTTTATATGCATAATTTACTTAGCTAATTATTTTTTGAAATATAACATTTAAGGGTTTGATGGGTTCATTGGAATATCTCCTCATACTATAAAAATGTTGGTATATGACACTAGGATTGGTAACATGTCCAAATTTACCTAAGAAGGTGATTTCACACTAGGTATAAGAGGTAATTAAATCATGTGGGAGGTTAAAAAAATAATCATACATGACATCATGTAGTGTGAAGGTGAAAATCTTGCATGCCACATCCTCATTGGCCATATTTATTATATCTAGAGTTATCTTGAAAGACATCAAATATTATTCAATATTCCTTCATCTAGAAGGGGAGAAGAAGGGAAGATATTTTTGGGGTATTTAGGCAAGTCATGGGTAGAACTAGCAACATCAATAATAGAACTAGCTAACCAATCTAGGGTCATTGGGTATAATGGAAGATGGGGTTATTTATTTAGAGAGTATGATTGAGCTTAGGATCTCCTCTTGACACCTTTATCAAACCTAACCTTTATATAATTTTTTAAAGGTGGGTATAGAAATTTAGTGTCTAAGGTGGACCTTGTTAATCTTATGAGTATATCCAATGCAACTCAAGTGATTCTCTTCAAATAAATACAGGTATAGGTTTAATCCCTCCTCCTAGTTCTAGATAAATTCCTATTCATGTTGATTTTATGCACACCAAGGAAATTTATGAGGTAGCCTCTATCATTTCAAGATATATAAATGAAGATTCACTCCAAGGCATGAGTTTAAATTGGGTTTTTTAAACAACTTATTGGTAGAATAATATTCAACGAAGTAGTTTATTTATAATGGATTGGTTGACTATGGATGAATATAAATATAATTGAGATGGGTAGATAGATGATGGATCTACCTAAAGTGGGTCTGACCAAAATAAAGTCAAATAGAGGGGAAGGTAAGGAAGAAAAAAGGCTTGTGGGTTAAATAGGATGAAACCTCTCTAAGCCATCACTTAAATTAAAGGTTGGAAAAGTAATCAAAAACCAATGTATATTGTAAGCTAACATAATCACACCAACAATCAAGCATAATTAAGAGTTTAATGGAATAATAATATATAAACTTGAGCATATATAATCAAAGGTTATTATGTTTGTGATTAATACATGAAAGACATTCAAGTTAGTAATAGCACATTATAAATAACTATATTTAAAAGATAACTCATGCACAACCAAGATGATAAGATACTATAATGATATAACTTCTTAAAAAATCCTTAGGTTTGGAGAAGAATTTGATTTACAAATCAAGAATAATTACAAAATGATTTGTAGAATTTCCTATCAATATTAATAGTCAAATTTATCCTCCCTTTGGGATTGGGAAGATACAAATATATATAATCTTTGGATGGGAATGCCTCATCTCTCAAAAAAAGTCTAAAATTACATGTCCAAAAATAAAATGATGTGTCAATTCTCATGCAAAGAATTCATTTACAAAGATTTTCACTCATAATAAATTCCTCAACTAAAATATTACACACACACACACACACACACACACACACACACACACACACACACACACACCAAATAAATTAGGAACTAATAGTTATAGCTTAGTTGAATCATGTAAACACATATATTTAAGGAGGTCATGATGTGGCACCACTAGAATAAAATGATGGAGTAACAATTATAGAAACTAAATTGGATGAAACTTCTATGGTAACTTTAGTTACATCTAGAACAAACACTATCATTATAGATATGCCAGAATTTACCACCAATGCAGTGGTAGTAATAAGTATCAAAAGTAGCACAAATGTTGGCCATGTTTGCATTTACATTAATGTATATCTTGGAGACTTGTTACCTTGAGTAGGTGTCAGTTCTTCCCCTACTATTTAGGTTGATTACTTTGTTACCTTCATTTGTGAATATAACACATGGATATCCTAGAAGTCGATATCAACAGATTCAAAATCATGTAGATAATTTTTGAACAACTTTGGGATTTTTTACATAAAATTTTTATGTGTTATTAAGAATATTTGACCTCCACATGAATTATCTCAGTTCCTATAATTATTTCCCTATAAAAATCACTATTTACATAATTTCCTCATTAGTTATATAGATTATGCCTTCAATTTTAGCTTGAAAGATGTTAGTTGCAACTCAAAGGAGATTATAAAAAATGGGATTTGGAACTAACTACCCAAGAGGAGTGATTACCTTGGTGACTCTCATATCTCTCAAAATAGAGACTAATTTCCTATTTTAATTCATAAATTGTTGCACTAGAGTTCACATCTCTTAATGTTAGTCAAGCAAGCCATCTCTCTTGGTAACGTTGTAATTTTGGGCCCATGTAAATTTTATTTTTGTTATTAGGTTTAAGTTGGAATACACCTTATTATTGGTCTTTTGGATTAAGAAGTGAAGCTTATCATATATATCCTTCATTTCATTGAATATTTGAAGCATGTTCCCCCCACTTAGGTTGGGATGTAGTCTTAACTGGCCTTATTTAATTAATGGTGTCATATAGCTTATTAGTTTCCCATATAATTTATCTATTATCTCATTAAGATCCTAAATAGTGTTATTCTCTTGTGACATATGAAAAAATTGGTAATAACTTCTAAAATTTTTTTTGATTACTCCTTTGGTAACATCTAAAAAATTGTAAGGATCTTCCTTGTATCTATCTAGGTCTAAGGGATTTAATTTTCTTCTTTTTGTCAGAGAGAATATATCTTCTCTCTATTCCAACATGACTTATTATTATTATTCAACCATAATATTTGTTTTTACCTTCTTCAAGGTATTTATTTATCTATAAAAGTGGGACTTAAATATGGGTTTCTTAGCAATCACTAGGTCTTACCTTCATGCTTCCTCTTGTTACATCTACTTGATCCATGAGCAAATGCTCAATGAAACTTACTAATTTGATTACTCTATAACTTTAGGAATAGCAAAAGGAGATTAACCTTGAGGATGAATCATTGTGGGTGAATATGTCCCTAATCTAGGGAAAGGAGGTATAGCCTTCCTTAATTCAATGACCTATTTTTGTGTTATTATATCAATGATGTATTTAGTCTTCCTAGATATCATATGAACTAAAACTATAGGGGAATATATCTGAGAAACTTGGCCAATGGGTAATCCCAATTGTGTAGACAACTTGGGGTGTGTGGCCTATGCATGAAAAATAGAGGTGGATACTAGGCTTTTAAAATGTACTCCCTTTGATGTCTTTGGGGACTAGGGGCTGGTTCCACTAAAGAATGAATAGGTCATTTGGATGATAAATGGATTTTTCAAGTAATCTATGATTAATGTATATGCAGCTCTAGTAGTAATGAGAGCACCCATACTATAAAATTAGGTTATAGTGGATAAAATTGGCATTATAACTACTTGAGGCTTATTTATTTGTCTCAAAAAATGTATAGAATGAATAGTATCTACCAAACCAATTTTAGTAGTAGCCATTAAGGAAGTTATCAAATAATAAGGGATTGTTGTAATTACAATATGAGAGAGGACAAAAGGGGGAATGGTTGTTACAATTATCACCACTATAGCCTAATATGAAGAGTATGGGGGTGTAGTTGGTGATGGACCCTATATTGAGGTTTATAGTTTTGACTATGCATCCCCTTATACATCTCCTTATTTATTTGACAATAACTCAGTTTCCATCGAGCTAACATCTCCATGATCAACTTCTAAATATTCACCTAATATCTCAGTTCTTTCAAACTGAGTCTTTTAATCAATCATTCATTCATCCTCTTCATTTGTTTCAGTTGTCTCATCAAATGACTTTTCTTCCTTAGTTTTAATCTTGGAGACCCATTTTTCCTCAGATACCCAAATTTTGTATTCTTTTTCACTATCATAAATTTGTATAAGGTATTATCTATGTCTACTATTTATTCTATCCTCCCTTTCCCTATGAACTTCTTCTTATTTATATTTTACTTCCACATTTTGGGGTGAGATATGAAGAGTCTTGGGGTTCCTTTTATAGGTAACTGGTGTTTTAGTAGTAGTAAGGACTTGAACTATAGAAGGTAGAGTGGGATATGAAAGTTTTGAGTGGATTAAAAAGAGGATAAATTCAAACATTAGTCTTGAAAAATCATAAAAGATGTATAATAATTGACAATCTAAGCCAAACTATTCATATAGGGGTTACTAATGATAATAAGATACAAATGAAAGAAAATAATCAACCATTACCTTCCCAAATGACTTCATTACTCAAAAGCAACTCCAAGAATGTTTTTCCCTTGATCTATAACTCTAGTTTTTATTAACAATGGCTTATTTGCTCCTCCATTTCCTCAATAACTCTATGCATAACCTTGGCTTAATAGATAAAATCTCTAATCTAGCCTATCAATGAAGTTAATCCAAATACAGATAACATAATAATCAAAACACAAAGGAATTGTGAAGGGAGTTTAGAAATATAAGTTTACATAATTTAAGCTTAAAAATGGTAGTTTGAGGCCTTCTATTTATAGATTTTTGATATTGGTCAGGATTACCATGACCATCCATCTTAAGATTAAGATGTGTGGCCATGAATTAATCTAATATTTGTAATTTACATAAATATCATCATCATGATTTGGTAAAAAGGGGAATTAATTAGGTATGGGAGGCATTAAAGAGGCATGGGAGGCCATAATTCAAATATTTTATGCATTTATAGCCTAGGGATGCCTATACAAAAATGATGTCATTAGGTGATGTAGTTAATATGAATCAATCTATAAAAAGAAATATTCAATAACCTCCATGGGAAATCTACTTAAGCTCTTAATTTCAATTAATTACCCTTAAATAAGACTAATTAATATTTGTGTAATTCTTTGGAAATTGGTCCTCAATTAATCAAAATGATCAGAAAGTCATATTACTGGGTCATAATTTGACTCAAAAAGAATTAGAAGGAGATGTTAGATGTGTTGGAACTATATTTCCATTTAGGATGTTACCAACACAAAATAACAATGGTACATGATGTGTACTAATGAATTAGAAGAAAAGAGTGATCTAGAGCATAAAAAGGTAAAATCATTATTTTGACTTAAAATGATTTGATCAAAGTTAGGAATCCCATAAAATGTATTTCCATATTTAGGGATATATTAGCCTAAATCAACACTTGTAAATGATAATCTCAAACCATTTAGTTCATTTTATGGATTTTGACATAAAATGTGCATATGAGTGCAAATTGAGTAATATTGATAATTTCAACATAAATGGTGTTAGGAATTAGATGTATACATTTTACCCCTATTTGAGAAGGTGTAGCGAGACATTCAAGCAAAAAAACATCTTTTCAAAGAAAAGAGTTGTCAAGAAGAAATTAGAAACAACCCATGATTCCCCCTCGAGAGGAAATACTAGGATGAAAGATAAGGATGGAATCTCAAAAAGAGAGGGAAAGTAAGAGATTAACCCATGGAATAGATCACATCTCAATTAGCTAATGCTTTCACACATGGTTACTATCAATGAATCTAATATAAATGCAAATAACACAATAATCAAAACATAAAGGAATTTTTAAGGGATTTTAGCATTATAAGTTTACACAATTTAAGATTAAAAATGGTAGTGTAAGGCCTTCTATTTATAAATTTTTGAGATTGGTCAGGATCAACCATGACCATCCATCTTAAGATTAAGATGTGTGGCCATGAATTAATCTAATATTTTTAATTAAATTCATAAATATATTTATCATTACTTGGGAATAAGGGGAATTAATGAGGCATGGGAGTCATTAAAGAGGCATGTGAGGCCATAATTTAGATATTTTATGCATTTATGGCCTAGGGATGCCTTCCCAAAAAATGATGTCATTAGGTGATGTAGTAAACAAGATTCAATTTCCAAAAATAAATATTCAATAACCTCCATGGAAAATATACTTAATCAATTGATTTTAATTAATTATCCTTAAATAATATTAATCAATATTTGTGTAATTCTTTGGAAATTGGCCCTCAATTAATCAAAATGGTCATAAAGTCATATTACTAGGTCGTAATTTAACTCAAGAAGAATTGGAAGGTGATGTTAGATGCATTGGAACCATATTACTATTTATGATGTTTCCAACACAAAATAACAATGGTACATGATGTGTACTAATGAATTCGAAAAAATGAGTGATCTATAGCACAAAAAGTTGAAATCATCATTTTGACTCAAAATGATCTAATCAAAATTATAAATCCCATAAAATGCATTTCCCTATTTAGGTATGTATTAGCCTAAATTGGCACTTTTAAATGACAATCTTAAGCTATTTATTACATTTTATGTATTTTGACCTAAAATGTACATGAGTGCAAATAAAGTAAGATTTATAATTTCAACACAAATGGTGTTAGGAATTGAATGTCTACATTTTTCCCCTATTTAAGAAGGTGTAGCGAGACATTTAGGTGAATAAACATATTTTTAAAGAAAAGAATTTTCAATAAGAAATTGGAAATTACCCATGATACCCCCACAATAAGACATACTAGGATGAAAGAGAAGGATGGAATCTTGAAAAGAGAGGGAAAGTGAGAGATTAACCCATGGAATTGATCACATCTAGAGGAGCTAATAATTTCATATGTGGTTACCATCAATGATTAAAATATAATTAGAGTTATTATGGGCCCCAATATAGAGGAAATGGGAAGGATTCAATCTAAACATGTAAGTGACACCATTTAAATGCACCTAATTTGAGAGTGCAAGCTACATGCTTATGGCATTGATCAATCTTGAGACAAGTTGCACACTAAAATAGTGCCATCATGGGCAAAAGTGTGGAGAGTTTACAATTAGAGGAAAAGGAGAACGTGGTTTCTAAAGAGATGATAATAAGAATTTCCCCATTAGAATAGATTTGATCATGATAAAATAGTTGTGCCCTAGTAAGGATAATTTTGATCATTGATAAAGAATAAATAATGGTTTGCCCTTGTAGGGCTGATTTAGATTTGTTAACTGGTTCAAATGTTGTGCCCCATCATGAGCAAATTGACAAGAAACTAGATCAATTATATAACCTAAAACATAAATTAAAATGATCAGTTATAAACATAGATGTGATGGTACAATGGCTTAGAAAAAGCCATAAAAAACTAGGCATATGATAATGCACAAATTGGTGAAAGAGATGAAAATAAAAATAAATATGGTGGCCGAGCTGACCTGAGATACATCATGTATCCAAGCATTACCTACATAATCCAAATGGACCTCAAAACATTGTAGTTCATCTAATATTGGGAGAGAATTGAATGATGGATGATGAAAACTAACCAAGAATTGATTAAACTCATGATGTATGCAAATAAATGCATGTCTACGCATAGATTTAGGTGCTAAACCTATTGAGCCTAGTTTATGCATAGTGCTCTTGAGACCTATTCATCAGAGCTATGTTGATGTTAAGACTTGAATTTATATTACAAAGTTATTTTTATAGTAAAATAAATTAGGCACCATAAGTATTAATAAATCATAATGACATGGTATTTTAAATACGTGGGGTTGATTTAAATGTGAATAATTATAACTAAGGATAATGGTAAAACAATGACCAAAGCTAGAGTTACAATTATTTACATTTTAAAAAAAATTAAAGACAAAAAAAAACCATAAATTATCACAACTTAAAATCAAGATATGGACAATCAAGACTTAAGTAGGAACAAAAATGTTTAAAAATGAAAATCAATAATATATTAGCAACATAGGATCAAGATCTATGTGGACCATCAAGACATTCTTAAACACAAAAGAGTAAATCAAAATCAAACAGGGAAATAAAAACCAACAACAATCAAATAAACATAAAAAGTTCAAGAACAACTTAATAACATGAGATCAAGATATAAATAATCAAGATTCATGTGGATCGTCAAGATGTTCTTGAAAAACAAAAGAGAAGAGCAAAAACATATAGGGAAACACAAGACCAAGGTGAGACAAGAAGTAATAAAAGGAGAAAAGAAGAAATAAATGAAGAATCATGAAATCACAACAAAACACTAAGAAAAAATAATAAAACACCAATAAAACTCAAATAAACACACACAAACAAAAACCAAGTTAGTTTATTTTTAAAAAAAATTGTTCATGCATGTGTAGTAGAGGCATTACTTTTCACTACATTTTTACAAAGAAAAAGGACACAAGAGTTGTTTCTTAATTAAAGAGGAACAATAGTAGAAGAAATGGGGGAAGAGAATAAAAGGAATGGGTTGGTTGAGTTAACTCTAGATGTACAAGACAAGTGGATGATGCATACATAATTCCATGGATGCATGTTCTAACATGAACTTTAGGCCAAATGTAGTTCTCCTACGAAGTGGGATACAATACATGATGATGATCAAAAATATATGATTAATGTTGTAGAATAAAATGGAAGACTTGACAAATGATATTGGTCTCACAAAATGACAAATTGGTAGGATAAGATGACTTGCAAAATTACAAACCAATAAGACTAAATTTTATTTAAAAATGACAAGAGCGTGGCATGGTGGGATGAGGAATAATGATCTTGCACAATGAAAAGTGCATGGGACAAAATGGCTTGCACAAAAAAAATTTAGTAGGATAAAATTCTTTCAAAATTGTAAGAGCATGAGGATTAGAATGTACAAGAAGCATAAGACAATGTTTTTGTTCTTTTGACGATCATTTTCTAATGTTTTTGGTATTTTTGGGATAAATATGTATAAGGGGGAAACAACTAATCCAGGAGATGCTTATCCAAGAGTAAAAGTTCTAAAAAATAGCTAAGTCCACTACAATGAAAATCATGGATATAAACAATGGACCAGGGGACTAATTGAGAATTCCAATAATAGCTAAAGTTGGTTGTAATGGCACATGCTTACAAATTGGCAAGAGCGAGGATCCTAAAAAGATAATAATGTTCACCAAAGAGCAGAAAATGTAATATAGAATAGTGTGTAGCATGAAATCATTCTAAAGAACTATGTAGTCAAGAAAAGATCCTAAGTTTTAAAGGTGTTCTTATTCACTTACTTGTACAAGAAGCTACAAAATATTGTCTTGGCTAAACTTATTTGTAGAACTAGCATCAAATGTGTTTATAATATCGATGAGACATAATCAAAATCATAATTAGTCAAGGGAAAAAAGTATTTGGGTTACAAAAAGCCCTAGGTATAACAAATAATAAGGTTATCAAAGAAAATAACATAGGTTATGATAAAATGCATTTAGAGTACCAATGGTCCAAAAAAATTCACTGTCCAGAGTCATGAAAGGAAGAGGAATCATGAAAGAGTGGTCTTGGGTAGGATATAATGGTAGGGTAAAATTACTTCAGTATAAGTTGCCCCCAAGTAAGGGATCTTGTAAACAATGGTTTTAAGCTATTTAGGTGTACAACCTCTTAAGGTGCACAATGTTCATGGGATCTAGAAGCTCTTCACCATTTGGTTTAGCTAGTCAATATGCTCCTGATCCATAGTTTGCCATGATAACAAATGATCCCAACTAATTAGGTTAAAACTTACCTTTCTTGCATTTAATGTTTGTGTTATTTTGGTTCTCTTTTAGGACCAAATCACCAATCCTAAACTCTTGAGGGATAATGTGCTTATTGTATATTCTCCATAATCTAGTTTAATAGGCTTGCAAGTTTTCTAGGGTAGCTAAATGCTTACCATCAAGAAGTTGTAGTTCTTGTAGCCTTGAAAATTTATAGTCCTTATCATCTTTAATATGATCCATTGATACTTGTAAGGATGGAATATCTATCTATATTGAGATAATATATTATGTGCCATAGACAAGGGAGTATGGAGTGGCTCCTATTGGGGTTTGATGATTGCTTTGATAAGCCTAGAGGGTAGGAAAGATTTACAAGTGCCAATTACGGCCAGTGTTATTGAAAATCTTCTTTAAAATGGCTAAAATGGTTTTGTTTGATGCCTCAGCTTGTCTATTACCTTGTGGGTTATATGGATTTCATTTCTTGTGCCTGATCTTGGATTTTATGCAAAGAGCTTTTCCATCTTGATTTACAAAGGATCTGCCATATCAATAGATGATATGGTAATGGATGAATTTGTAAATCTACTTCCTAGTGATGTAAGTGAGAGGAATGGCCTCAATACACTTAGTAAAATACTCGGTAGCAGTCAGAATATGCTTATGCCCATATGAAGATGTTGGGTTTATTTCAAGGCCCCATGTTGAGAATGGCCATGGTGTTATGATTGGCTATTATTGACAAAAATTTACCCTATAAGTCAAATGGGGACCCCTCTAGGTAAAAACGTAACTTTTTAGATGTTTTAGGGGTCTAATATTTTGTCATGGGGTATATTGTAGGTCTTTTGATGTCATTTAATGTTATATTAGCTTTGGTCTTAGTTCTATTAATCCTTATGTCTTTTAAAGTCATTTTAGGGGTCATAAATGAAAGTGGAATGGTTTTCAAGGTGTCAAAGTGTCCTAGTTTCCTTTCAAATGTCCAACAAGTTATATTCTTTATCAATAATATCAGTCCCATCTGAATCTTATAGGTTATCTAACTAAAATTCAAGAGAGAGTGTGGCATTTATACAACATATGAGGGAAGGTGGCATGTGGGAGAAGGTCATGGAATGCATCTTCATATTTTTAAAACTAAATTACACATTTTAAATTCTATGGAAATGTCAATTTTGAGCTAAAACCTTTATGTTCCTTCTTTGCCTTTTTAGACACACATAAGTGATCAATAGCTTTGTGATTGGTATGGACAGTTGAAGAAGTTTTAGGTCAAATTAATTTGGGAGGAGGTAGAAAACTTAGAGAGATATATTTACATAAAAATATTTCCAATATCGGTAAACCATGCTTTATGAACCATCCTTTACAAGCTGACTACATTTTTTTCCTCACTATTTCCTACACCCTATAGGTTTTGCTCTATTTTTGATAGGTCTATATAATCTAGTTGGTGATTTTGGATCTATATGATGTTATCTCTATTATTATATTATCTCCATGTTTGGTTTCATATTTCATGGTGTTTTTATAGGAAAGTTATCTCATGTTGTAGGAAGGTGTCACCATTGTGAAGCTTCAATCAAGTTTTCCTTGTTACAGAATGTTTGGCTCTTTATAGAGGTCTCATGAAACTATAATATGATTTTTGACATGTCTAAATGCCAAATTTTCCCTCTCTTCATTTTTTATTTTATCACACCATGCTTTGGTAAACATTTAGTCTTGATATCCTCATAAGTTAACTCCTCATTCACTTTCAATTGTAGTCACATGTAAAAACCATGTATAACATGTTCATGGAGTTGTAGTGAGGATACATAAACTTATTTAAGGCATAAAAATTAAAGAGAGTATATTTAAAGGTATAATAGGATGTATGTTGGTTGTAAGGTCATACACCATACTAAGCAGCCACTAGACACCATTGCTTGCTCTGTAATAGGTGTTTGCAAGAGGTTTTCATGACTAGAATAGATGTCTTGAATCTTGTTTTAAGATATTCATAAGTCCAAACATGTATTTGAAATTGATTTTAATTTATTCATGAATCCATTCACCCACACATTTTATTCCATTCCATGCTCACTACCTGCATACATCTCATTCACACCTACATGAATCTCCCTGATGACGTCATACTGAGATAGAGATTTTGATAGGTGTTTCAATTCTTTAAGATTGCTAAAAGTGCATTGGGATACTTAGTGAAATCATAAGAATAGATCATAACATACATCTCACATACTATCTAGTTTTCTAACTACCTATTAATGTGTAAATACTCACCTACAAGTGTCATTACAGAGCCTTGAAGGTACCTGTATAGAATATTAGAGCATGGAAAGGTTATTTTTCAACTCCTAGCATGTGGAGAATCTCAAAGTAGACATATTTGAATCATTAAATGGTAAACTAAATGTGTAACTACCTTTAAGGATCTATTGACTGTATTTTAGGGCTTCTTTCCCTAAAAACATAAAATAGAGGTTTGAGGCTTTTGGTCAAGATCATATTACAAGGTTAACATGACTCTTAGTGCATCTAGATGTGATTTCCTTATAAAACCTACATAGGAAAATGACTCTATAATGTTTTTAGGTCAGATTAATAAGGGATAATTTTTATTAAGAACCTCAAAGTTACCCATTTATGCACTATTTCTAGGAAGTAAAATCTATAAGATCTGAGTTACAAAAAGACCTATTCAACCAAGGGTTTAATATGAGACCATGACACCATAATATAATGGTTATATATGATGAATAAATCATTCATGACCTAAATTTAATCTAAATAGTTATATTTCTATGTTCTAGACCCTATATAGACCTATATATACCCCTTCATTTGAAAATATGCACCTACAACCACTGTAGATGATTGTCTCAGGCAGTGAACAAAAGGGTATTAATTATGAGTGATTGGTATATTCCAAAAATGAATAAATATGTCAAAATAATTAATATAATATATTGGAAAGTTTCAAGAGTACCATGCACTAATTTCAAATTCTATTCCATCCTAATCCACCTACAACTACAATACAATAAGCTAAGACACAGTCAAGAGATCATACACGGTCTTGTGAGTTCAAGTGTATGGAAGGGTACATGAGAGGTTGGAGGGATAAATTAAGACTATAATACCTTAATTATGGTCATTATATCCTTTTTATACCCTCATGATATGGAAATAATGTAGATAAAGGACCCTATAATGCAAAACATAGTCCATATGGTAGAAATCATGTACACAGTCTACCTTCTAGCGGTCTATTTTAGGTTTTGGAAGAGTTGAGGGGTCAAATGACTTCAGAAATAGCTCAAAAGTGTTATATATAATATTTATGCCTTTAATAATCCCATATATATTTAATTTTATTTGATAAAATAGGGAAATTACCCTATATTTTGTCTCAGATAGAGGGTACTTCCCTTAATGCATACACTGGTAGGTTTGAGAAAATATGATAAATGGATGGAACAAGAGCTAAAGAAACATTTAAAATAGGTTTTTATAGTTTAAAAACAAATAATTAAACATTATAAACACATCACAAGAGGAGGTAACATAACAAGGTGCTATAAACCCTTAAACATGCAGGCAGACCTATTAGGCATGGTTAGGCCTAGAAGCCAAATGGAGAGTTATTTTCATTTATACCTTGATATGATCATTATAAACTATTTAAAAATGTTTATGGGGTCAATAAATAGTTTTAAATATTTTTTTGGAATGAAAATAATCCTAATTTGATGGCCTAGAGCACAAGGCTTACAATAGGCCTGTTAGGTAAGGTTCAAACTTAGTGCCCAAATGAGAAGTCATATTAAAATCTAATATTATGAGTGAATTATAATGGATTATAGTATGATTTTAGATTAATTTCAGATGTGATAAAACTCTTGGTATGTAGAGAAAGCATAAGTAGAGCCACTTTTGGCTTAAAACCAACTTAGACCTATAAGGAATGGAGAAGTAGGCTTAATAGGAGAAGTTTAGATGCTCACATCTTCTTGAAGGTTATGCATTGGGATCTAAGGATTTTGGGGGATTTGATGAAGGTATTAAACTATGTTCTAGTGGATTTTTTTAGAAAATTTAACATTAGAGCTTCATGATCAAAGCTTAAGATCAGAAACAGGCTTGAACCCTTCCTAAACCCTTGAAAGGACCTGTTAAAGGAAATAAAGATGGGAAACTACACTAATGAAATAGTTTTCCTAGAATGATGATTGGATGTTTTAGGGGACTCTCTTAGGATACTCCCAGTAATTTTGGACTATACAAAATTATATAGATGGAGTAAAAATAGGGTTTTATTGACCTTTTTATGTGTTTTGTAGGTTCTATAAGGAGTCTAATGATGCCAATCACATGGAGGAGAAGCTTGAGACTTGAGATAACTCCAAATGATAATTTATTTCTTTAGATCAACCCTTAATTTTTAAAACAATAGCTCTCATCTTAGCCAACCCAAAAGACTATGCCACGATCTTTGAATAGTGTTCAAGCAATCAATGTCAATTCTTGTAGAGAGAGCTCCAAAATTTTAAGAGAGGAAAAATATACATTAACCTATCTATTTAAAAATTTGAATGAGTAAATTAACCTTCCAAAAAGGAAAAATGAGTTACATATAAATAAAATTAGGGAAACATGAGGAAGCCTCTAAGTTTCTTAATTAACTAATTAAAATTAAATAAAATTAGCCTATGGACCCTTTATAACTAACCTAAGGAAGCTTAAATACATAGAAAGGCCATATGACCATGTAGGCAAAACCTAGTGGGAAAAATTGCTACACTAATACCCCTCTTAAGTGTAGCTTAGGTGAGATGAGAATTGGGTCTTGGCATTAAAATCTTGATGAGGTACCCAAGTACATAGTGATGAACCTCCATAGGAGGAAGAAGAAGGTGGAGTAGCCCTAACTCCAATGAGAGCTCATAGATGAAAAAATTTAATCTTTGTGAAAAGCTTGGTTAGAATATCTAAAATATTCTTTGATGTTAGATAGTATCAAATATCAATGATTTTCTCATTGATAAGTTCCCTGATGAAATGCATGTGAATCTCTATGTTCTTGGTCCTTTGATGGAGAACTAGATTCCTACAAATCTAGATAGTGCTTTGGCTATCATAGTAGATTATTATTGGCTTATGAAATTGGACACCAAACTCAGTGAGAATCCCCTGAAGCTAGTTTGATTCAATGGTGGCATTGATATCCCCTTTGTATTATGCCTTTGTAGATGATAAAGCAATTACATGTTGATTCTTGATTGAACAACTTATTAGACTCAAACCAAGTGATAAATTATAACTTGAAGTGGAATTTTAACTTTGAATATCTCCAACCCAATCTAAATCTATGTATCTAATCAAATCAACCTCTATTCTTACTCTATAGTGTATCCCATAGTTGTGTGAACCTTGAATGTAGTGAAGAATCCACTTTGTTGCTTTCTAGTGCAACTCATGTGGTTCCTACATAAACTGGGAGACCAAACCAACTACATAGTATATTTCAAGTCTAGTGTGTGTGAGATAGATAAGACTACCCACAAGTTATTGATATAGAGTTACATCAATGAGTGGTGTAAGATAATCAGCCTCAAGCTTCACACCAAACAAGAGGGAGTAGGATTTGGCTTAAAATCATCCATTTTAAACCTCACAATAAAATCAAGAGAATACTTTTATTATGATAAAGTTATCCCAAAATTTGACTAGATGATTTCAATCCTAAGAAAGTAGTGCAGTAATCCCATGTCTATCATTGAAAATTTATTTTAAAGTATAGTTTTCACTACTGATATGGATGATTGTGAGCACCTTATGATCAATAATTCATCTACATAAATAACTAGCATCAATAGAGAATCATCCTACCATAAGATGTAGACATTTGGATTTGAGTGGCATCTGGTGAACTTGACTGTGATGAGAAAGGAGTACATCTTGGCATACCATGCCGGAGGAGCATGTTTGAGTCTGTAGATAGATTTCCTAAGTCTATAGACTAATGAGGTATCTTCTATAAATCCTTGTGGTTTCTCCATATATATCTCTTATTTGAGGTCACCATGTAGAAAAGCACTCTTTACATCTATTTGGTGAACACCCCACTGATGTGTGGCTATGATGGCTAAAGTGAGTCTTATAGAAGTCATCTTGGCTACAGGAGCAAATGTCTATGTAGTCTATGTTAGGCACCTGAGAGAACCCTTTTACAACCAGATGAGATTTATACTTATCAATTGACCCATCTACACCATACTTGGTCTAATAAACCCATTTTCAATAGACCAATTTTCTTCCTTTCAAAAGAGGGACCAAATCCCATGCTTTGTTCCTAATTAGGGTGTTGTACTCTTCCTACATAGTAGAATCCCATTCTAGAATGTTAGATGCCTCATGAAAGATTTTTATATATGAGACAATGGACAAATAGGCATGTTATATTCCTTAAAAATATGATCATGTCCACCTTGTATCTGATGGATTTCCAACCCATTTCCCAACACTATGAAGTGTTTGTCTACCCCAAATTAGACCAGAATTTTATGATATTAGAAAATCAAGAGGTGAGTCATCATCTATAGTGTGAGTATGAGATGGAGGAGGATAATCCTCATCACTACTCTCATCACTTAAACTTGAAGAATAAGAAGAAGAGTCATCCACATCAGCAGGAGGATCTTGAGGTGGATCTATGTCATTATCTGAAGTTTAATCAATGTATATTGAACTTCTAAAGAGTCTAGAGTGCTAATATTATGTTCAAGTGGGTCCTCATGAAACTTGACACTCATTTCAATGAAAAAATCATGAGTTTTAGGATGGAGAATCCTATATCCCTTAAAACCCTCTACATACCCCACAAAGATGCAAGATTGACTCTAAGGGTCCATTGCCTTGCATTTCTTCTTGGGAACACAGACCATTATTGGTGATCTAAACACTCAAAAGTGATCTAATACGATCTTGTGACCATACCAAGATTAAAAAGGAGTGATTCCCTTTAATTATTTGTGTGTAACTTGATTCTAAATATAACATGCACAGTTGATCACTTCAACCTAATATTGAGGAGTAAGAGACTTTGATTAAAGCATGTAGTTTGTCTTTTCCTTCAAGGTATGATTCTTGCATTCATCCACAACACTATAATAAGGATTGTATGGAACTGTGTTGCATCTAAATCCCCTCTAATGTGCAAAATTACTCAAACCTATTATTGAAATACTCTTTTCCATTATCAATCAGATTTTGATGGAACATTCTGACTGCTTCTTCACAAGTGCCTTGAAGTCCTTAAAGTGATCAAAGAACTCGAACTTATTTTTAAGAAAAAACACCCAGGTGTACCTCAAAGATTCATTGATGAATGTGATCATGTGTCTTGTCCTATTGAATGAAGGTTTTGGAAATGGTCCTACTAAGTCACTATGGACTATCTCTAGCTTATGTTTGACTCTCCTTGCTTTGCCCTTGTCATATTTCTCTTATAGATGTTTACCAAAAATGTAGCCATTACATAGGCCATTTGAGAATTTGACTTTAGGAAATCTTGAAACCATGTCTTGATGACTGAGTTGCTCTAGGTAATGGTGGTTTAAATAGCCAAATCATTCATGCCATAGTTTTCTCACTCCATCTGCATGAGTAAGTAGTGTAGCTAAGGGCTGATCTAGGGAAAATTATGAGAAGGTATACGACCTAGACTAATGATTGGCCTTCCCATAAGCCACTGTGATGTCATTTTGTATCTCCTTGATGACCACTAAATTAGGTGTGAACTCAACTCACTTCCCTACACCTATGTGAGTGATTTGATATACTAATAGAAGATTGGTGGATAGTGAAGGAACACATAGAACATCATTGAATGTCCCATCATGTACTTATATTGATCATTTACCACTAACTTCTATTGAAGTGTCATCACCCATGAGAATTAAAGGCACAAAACATGGCTCTATTTCTGTAAATAGATCTTCTAAGGAGGCCATGTGATAAGAAACACCTGAGTCAATAACCCAAGTTGAAGGCTGAGAAGTTATTGCAACAAGTGCCTTGCCCTTGTTTTTACTTTTTTTTTTGTCTTTAGCCTTTGTAGAATCTTGTTCTGATGTGTTCTAAGATAAATATTTAGGAACACTAATGTTATTCTTCTTAAGCATCTTAGTTAAGGTGTCAATCTTTTTTTTCATGCACTAAGATTCATCATGCCCAAGTTTCTTACAAAAGTTGCATTTGAGTTTTTCCTTCTTAGGTTTCCTACTTGGAAAGGACTCATTTGATGATTCCTTTCACATGGCATATAATTTCTATTTTTTCTTGTGCTCATGATCAGGTTTATACTATTTCTTCCCCTGTTTGCCACTGCTAGAAGACTTCTTCTTGTCCTAATTGACAATCAAGGCATGTGATTTTTAAGACTTTAGTGCACCCATTTGAACCAATTTATCTTTCTCTCAAGTCAAATCAGCAATAAATTCATCAAATTATGGTATTTTCCAAGTGCACTTTTGGTAGCATAAAATATAGAGAGAAAAACTAAATAGTCATGATCTATTTTTGCAAGCACAAATAGAATCAATTAGTCATCTATTTTCTCAATGCCACATTGTTTCAACTACAATCTCAGTGATTTAAAAATTTTAAATAAGTATTTTAGGGTGTCATAGTCACTTGGGCTCAATGTGATGAGTTTATTCTCCAACTCATGACCCCTCATGATGTCTTATACTCCAAAAATCTTGTTCAAGATTATTCAAACTTTGTTTAAAGTTTTTATAGATTTAACATGAAATAAGAGGTTAGGAAACATTGATAAGCATAGAAACCCATAGGCCTCATCACATTTATTATAAAACTTAACCTTTTTTTCATCTATAGATGGTTTAATTTCCTCACCCATAATAATCTGATAGAGTTATTTACCTCTTAAAGTGAGTTGCATTTTAGACTTCCATTCTAGATAGTTAAATGGTGTGAGTGGTTTAATGTTTTGATCCATTAGTGTAGATTAGAATGAGACAAAATTTATAGAATTTAAATGAAAGAAAAAAATAGAAATTACATAGTACAAGTACCCCTTGAACTATCAAAATTAGCCCCCCCCTAAAGTTACAATGCACACACGCTCAGTCTTAGACGTTGGGCACAGTAGAGAATGTGTCTATGAGAAATCAATGTGAGAAATTATGAGAGGGACGTTGAGCACTATTGATAATGCATCCAAAGAGGAAAGGTATAAAGGTTTGAAGAGATTTTAAAGCTATTACACCATGTAAAAAATAGATGTTACAAAAGTCTTGAAATAATGTCACCAATGTATAGAGCTCAATAAAATATGCACTTTCATAAAAAGTAGCACCTAAAAAGGAGCTACAAATTGAAAGTTATATCACTTATTGGTTCTTACTCCCACATATTCATGGACCCTTTCCAAAAATAGAAAAATTTTAACTCTATTTCTTCATTAACTTTCACCTCAAATTTGATGCCCTCCTAAACGTCACACAAATTTGTGTAGTCGCTTAACTTTGGGTTCTTGCAATTGCTTTACTTATAAGTAGCTATAAATAGTTGACCCTAAGAAACTTGATTACTTCTACTCAGTGTATTTTAGGTTATTTGAACTACTTTAATTATAAAATAAATGAGTAATCATCTTTGAAAAACCCTGATTGGTCTTCCTTAGTGAATTTCAAATTCTTCAACCTACTTTACTTATAAAGTAAATAAGTAATAAGTAATCGACCTCCACAAACCTGAATGGGTCTACCCCAATGTAAATCAAGTTCTTGGAGAAGTAAGACTACCCCAAAATCTTGAATTAGTCTAGTATCAAGTTGTCACACTAGAGAAACTCGATTACTTCAAGTTATTGACCTAGAAAAACCCAAAATGATCTATGGGTAAGTAATCACACTGGAGAAACCTGATTACTTCAAGTAATTACCTGAGAGAAACCCAAAATGGTCTATGGGATTAAGTAATTGACCCAAAGAACCTGATTTGGTCTACAGAGTGTAAATCAGGGTTTGTAGGGGTGATTACTTGGTCTATACAGGGACCGTACCAATTGAAGGAAATTGAATTTTAATAAAATATATGAAGTTTCTCAAAAAACTAAGAACAACCCATTTTAGATATCAAAAAACCTAGAAAATATATGCAAAAAATATTTTCATCAAAGGCATTTTGACATGAGTTTCTAGGTATATTAATAAAACACCTCCAAAGTCAAAAATGGTGGCTAAGATAGAAGAAAAACTAGTAAGGTGAATACATGGAAGATCTTACCAGGGAGTTTGATGCATGAGACTATCAGGATAGGTCTGATACTATGAAAGAGTGTGCCAAGATCTCTAAATAGAATTTAAGAAATCAATGTCTATTCCTATATAGAGGGATACAAAATTCCAAGAGAGGAAAAATATGCATTAACCTATCTATTGAAAAATGTGAATGAGTCGATTAACCTTCCAAAAAGGAAAAGTGGGGTACATATAGAGAAAATTAGGGAAACATCAAGATGCCTCTAATTTTATTAATTAACTAATTAAAATTAAATAAAATTAGTCTATGGACCCTTTATAACTAACATAAGGAATCTTAAATACATATAAAGGCCATATGACCATGTAGGGAAAACCTAATGGGAAAAAGCACTACACTAACATTGTCAAAAATGACATAGAGAACAAGATGGTTAGAAGTGTGAAAGCTTCAAGTGGATGTATTTTTAAGGTGTACCTAATGCCTCTAAGGACATGGATGGTCTTGAAAATTTCCATCCACTCCCTTGTATGAATTTTCATGGAAAACTGATGCCTTTTTGAAGCCCAAGTGTGCAGGGTGTATGAAAGAAGAGTTATTTTGATGGTAAATGGTGATAACTCATTTTGTGAAGATTATAGATGAATAATATTATAATAAATGTATGGAGAGGTATGTCTAAAATTCTTCCCTCTCATTCCAATCATCATACCAATCCCTAGTTATTTTTGAGATGTTTAAACAAGGCTAAATCATGAAGGTAGTTTTCTGAGACAACAAAGGGAATTTCATGCTACATTTCAAGAGTTTCATCTCTTGGATTGACACTTTTTCTTCCTAAATTTTCATGATAAACTTCAAATTTCCTTCTCATTCATAAGTAACTCATTCTCTTAGTATTACAAGTGTCTTTGTGACCTTTGGACTTCTCTTTTCTCCTCTCTCTCTCTCTCAAGTTCTATAAGAACTAGCCATTTTGGCCTATGTAAACTATATACACATGAGTATGGTGAATCCATAATCATTTTCATACCATGAATCAATAAAAAATAATTATTTTTACCTCTTTCATGACTTTTTATAGTGTGTTTTACTTGGATGATTGATCTTGCTTAGTGATGACTCTTATTTCCTTAGCATGTTGTATCATTCTGTCACTTATTTGTAACTTGAAATCTTATTTTTTTAGGACATGTGAAGTTTTTTGTGAAGTTTCAATGGTTAAGTGAGTTATTCTATTCACTAGTTCCATTCAAGGCCTCTTGTCTAGTCCTCCTAGCCTAAACATTCATCACAACCTCATAATGAAACATTGATGTGAGAAATTTAGATTGAAGAAGTGTATGTTTAGTTAGTCTCTTGGTCTCATGTGTGACATGAAATTATTTGGTAGTCATCAATAAATTTGGTGTATCACCTCCCTTAGGATAGTTTATTTTCATTTTTCTCTCCCTTTTACTTCACAATTTTAGGTGTAATAATGATTTACAAGAGGTACATCAAGGGAGTTATCCCTACGTAGAGATCCACATCAATCTTAGGCTCACCCACAACCTATAGGTGTTTTAATTATCCCACTTGGATGAGTAAATCTGAGAAATCTCCTCAAAGGGTGAAAATAGTTTTTTGCATGCTCAGGGGGAATCTTAGTCCAATAAGTTGAAATATTTTTGTTGTTATCTTTCAACACATTAGCCTTTGGAGGCATCTATCTAAACATCAATGGTGACTCCAAGATTAAATTATCTATTAAAATAGCCTAATTATTCCATTTGAAAATTGTTGATAATCATTCCTTGTATTCTTTCTTCCTAATAAATTTTCATGACTGACTTTGGTGTTGAATATTATTTTACATAAGTGAGGTTTATCAAGCTTATGGCATTCCCTATCAGCCTTGTCATGATGATTACTAGTATAAATATGATTCTTAATATCTCCAATATGACTATTTTCAACCTTATCATGAGTTTTATTAGTCCTATAACCATCCTCCTCAATATATTACTCCTCTTAGTCAACCTAGTCACTCCTCTAATCAGTCCATTGCAACTTTTAAGCAAACACTTTTTAGTTATGATAAATACATGTTGGATATTGGCACACTAAGGGGACATGGTCAAGATATTCCTAGTGATTTCAATCATAAGGTGAGATATGCATTATATTTGGTTAAAAGAGAGTGGGCACCTATTAAGAGAGCCAATTGGAAATGGCTCACAAGTGAGATTCTATATGCGAGTGGATTAGTTTCATCCTTAGATGATAAGATAAGAAGTCATGCAGATCAACCTCACCAAATATATCAGCCCTCATATCCACTTCTCTAAAATTTCTATCATTCCTACATGATTCCTACTCATAAACCTAATCAAGCTTATCAAAGCCATTCTTTTCCCAATCAACTAGAATAGAGAATTGGAAAGACAAGCCTTATTTTTAAAGCAAACCTTGATAGGAAGAATGAGTTGGCCAATAATCAAATGCATCATTCCATCTAATTCTCAAAATAAATGGAATTTAATCCCTCACTACCCTCTCCCATTACACCCCCACGTCAAGAGAAGACTTCTAGATATGAAATCCCAAGTTGGAGACAAGGTGGAGAATTCAAGCCTAAAGAGTTTCCAAGTTTCTTGAACACTTAATTCACTCCTAAAATTGGATCACCACCTCAAGAAGATACTCATAATCCTAACATCCTAAGTTGGAATAAGATAGTGGAATCATGGGGAAAGAAAGACGATAAAATCCTAAACAAAGAGTGTGAGGTTGAGAAAGAGTTTGACCTTATGGAAGTCCCTCCCACCATACCTCAAGATACCTCTTGTTCTCCATGTTATCCCTCTTGTGACCCTAATCCACATGAATATTCCTATGAAATTCAATAAAGACTTTTCCAATATAACCTATCCAAGTAGATTAAAGAGTTAGAGTCAAGGATGAAATTTCTAAGTCAAGGTGTGATGGAAGGTTTAGAGCCCAAAGAAGATCATATGCCTAAACACACCCCATATAACCTTCCTCAAGAGAGTAATCAAGATAAATAATATGTAAATGAAGTGATTTTAAAATGTAAGGAAGAAAATCAAGCTATTTTATCCCAAGGTTTACCTCCTCTTCCTCAAAATTTTCCAAAAGAATCCCCTATATTTCACTTTCAATCTAATTTTGAGTTTTATGTTACACCTTCACCAACTAGTTCATCTTGTCCTAACCCTATCATTATTTGTTTTTATGTACATATGGTGTCAAAACCTAAATATGAGCACTTGGTTTATATGAATTCATATCTAGATTGAATAAAAGATACCTCCTTGGTAGCCTCATTGGGCTAAGCCATCTGATTACAATATGCCTAGTCTTGACATCATGAAGAAGGAGAAAGAAATTAAGGATTTTAAAATAATTGAGAAGCAAAGTTAGGTTACAATGGTTGAAGTGAAACTTGAGATCCCTAAAGAGGTTATAAATTTTGAAGAAGAGGATATCATTATAGCGACTCCCTTTGGTGATCACAAGTGTAATTTTACCTTCTTGTATGAAAAGAAACATGATGAAGACTCTTTTATAGTTGTCGATGAGGAATGTGAAAAACACTTGAAGATGGAATTACTTAAATAAGACTTTACATATAATCAAAAAAAATTATATAATCATCTCAATCATGAATATGAATGTGCTATTAAGGATGGAGAATAATTTCAAGTCATCTCCAAAGAGGTTACAGTCCTAGAAAAATCTCTTGAGACCAAGGTAGAAGTTATTGTTCTTAAATATGACCCAATACCTCAACATAATGTTTAATCACCCTTAAATATATTAGAGCTTGAAGAACATGAGCTTGATGACCTCATACATCAAGTAGAGAAGATTGAAGAGGTATTGATTCTAGATGATAAAGATGACAAAGATGATTGGTAGCTGCAAATGAACTTATTTCAAGAGCTTGAAGAGCTTTTCCAAGTTGAGGGTCAAGTACATGACAAGGATAATAAAGAGTCTTATATGGAGGACAATTAACAATATTGGATAGAATATACAAAGCTCCTTGATGAGATAGAAGAATTTACAGTTGAGAAGAAACCCAATCTTATTGAGAACACTATGGAAATCAAAAAGGTATGCCTTTTTGAACCACAGTAGGAAGTTGTAATTGAGGATCAATATGAAAATATTGAGGTTGATTGGATGCAAGAATATTTAATTTTCATAGCCAACCTATTTGAAACTACTTGGTTCTCATTGAACATCATGCTAATGAAGTTGGTAAACATCATGAAAAAGTTGGAGGCATCAATGTCAAGGATCAAAAGACTATATGTCTCATTCATTCCTTCATGTCATGAAATAAGAAGGGTTTCAAAATTACCATTTGATCTAGGAGGGATTTTTTTGTCTCAAACTAGTTAGTTTTTGAGTCAATTTTTTTAGTTTGGTGTGTGTTTCATAAGTGCTCATGAAGCACATGTTTGTTTTCTTTCACTTTGTGTATGTCTTTTGTTTTGTTTGGTTGAGGTATTCATTGGTCTTGTCTTGATAAAATATTTTTGTCAAGTTTTAGGTACTCTTGTTGTGTTTCAAACTTCAAATAACTCCCTAAGCCTAATGGACTGATAAGGCTACTAGTCTAGTTAGCATAACATGCATGATACCCCTATGAGTCACCAGTTTATTGACCAAATTTGACCCTATAGGTCAAATTAGGACCCCTATATGTTAAAAATTTGACTTTTTATATGTTTTAGGGGTCTAATATTTTGTCATGAGGTATATTATAGGTCTTTTGATGTCATTTAATGTTATATTAACCTTGGTCTTAATTATATTAATCATTATGTTTTTTAAAGTCATTTTAGGGGTAAAAAATGCAAGTGGTATGGTTTTAAATGTGTCCAAGTGTCCTAGTTTCTTTTAAAATATCTAAAAAGTTATATTCCCTATCAGGAATGTCAGTCACATCTGAATCTTACCGGTTATCTAACTAAAATTTAAGAAATCTACTAAAAAAGAGGGATTTTGGAACCCATGAGGGAAGGTGACATGTAGGATAAGGTCATATAATGTATCTTCATCTTCCTTAGAATCAATTCCACATTTTAAATTCTCTAGAAGTGCCAATGTTGAGATAAAATCATTTTGTTCCTTATTTGCTTTTCTAGACACACAGAAGTGATAAGTAGGTTTGTGATTGGTAAAGATAGTTGAAGAGGTTTTAGGTGAAACACCTTTGGGATTTGGTAGTACCTTAGATATATCCATTTCCATAATAATAGTTCTAATATTTTTTAACCATGCTTTATGAACCATCCTTTACAAGCTGACTGTGTTTTTGTGCTCATTATTTCCTACACGCTATAGGTTTTGCTATATTTTGGATGGGTCCATACAATCCAATTAGTGATGTTGGATCCAGATGATGTTATATTACTTATAATATGCTCTCCATTATTTGTTTCATATTTTATGGTGTTTTTATAGGCAAGTTATCTCATGTTGTAGGAAGGTGTCACCATTGTGAAGCTTGAGTCATGTTTTCCTTATTGCATAATGTTTGGTTCTCTATAGAGGTATCATGCAACTATAATATTATGTTTCACATGTATCAATGCCAAATTATCCCTCCATGTTTTATTTCATTAAACCATTATTTAGTAAACATTTAGTCTTGATATCCACATAAGTCAACTCCTCACTCACTTTCACTTGTAGTCACATGTAAAAAGCCTATTTAGCATGTTCATGGAGTTTTAGTGAGCATATATCAAATTATTCAAGTCATAAATAACTTAATATAATATATTTAAGTTTTTAGAGGATTTAGGTTTTTTTCAAGTTCATACACCACACTAACCAGTCACTAAACACCATTGTTTGCTCTGTAACGGGTGTTTGTAAGAGGTTTTCATGATTGTAATAGATGTTTTGAAGATTTTTTCAAGACATCCATAATTCTAAACATGTATTTGATGAATTTACATTGAGATTGATTTGTTTATGAAGCCATTCACCCACACATTTTTCTCCATTTGATGTTCACTACCTACATATAGTTCATTCACACCTATAAGAGTCTCCCTGATGACATCATGCAAGATGGAGATTTTGATAGTGTTTCAACTCTTTAATATTGTTGAAAGTGCATTGGGATACTTGGTGAAAGAATAATAATTTATCATAACATACATCTCACATACTATCCAGTTTGATTACTGCTTGTGTATGTGTAAATACTCACTTACAGGTGACATTACAGAGCCTTGAAGGTACCTATACTAAATATTGGAGCATGGTAAGGTTATTTTTAAAATCTTATCATGTGGGAAAGCTCAAGGTAGACCAATTTTAAGCATAAAATTAGAAAGTGAAGGTTTAACTAAATTTAAGGATTTACTGACTTTATTTCAAGGCTTCTTTCCCTAAAAACACAAAATAGAGGTCTAAGGCTTTTGGTCAAGGTCATATTACAAGGTTAACATGACTCTTGGTGCATCTAGATGTGTTTCCCTTATAACCCCTACATAGGAAATTTAATATTAATTGTTTATAGGGTATATTAATAAGGGATAATAGCTTTTTAGAACCTCAAATTTTCCCATTTATGCATTGTTTCCAGGTAGTAAAACCTATAGGATCTGAGCTACAAAAAGACCTATTAAACCAAAGGTTTAATATGAGACCATGCCACCATGATACAATGGTTATAGATGATTAATAAATCATTCATGACATAAATTTCATCTAAATATATATTTTTATATGTTATAGACCATATATACACCTATAAATACCCCTTCATTTGAATATATGCACCTACAACCACTATAGGTGACTATCTCGGGCAGTGAACAAAAAGGTGATAATTTTGAGTGATTAGTATATTAAAAACATGAATAAAAAGGTAAAAATAATTTATATAATATATTTTAATAATTAAATATGCCCATGCACTAATTTCAAAGTTTTTTTCATCCTAAACCACCTACAGGTGTAGTACAACAAGTAGAGACATAGTCAGGAGATTATACAGTATTGTGAGTTCAAGTGTATGGAAGGGTGCATGAGAGGTTAGATGGATAAATTAAGAATATAATACCTTAATTATGGTCATTATATCCTTTTTATACCCTCATTATATGTAAATAATTCAAATAAAGGACTCTATAATGCAAAACATAGTCCATATGGTAGAAATCTTGCACATAGTCTACCTTCTAGGGGTCTGTTTTAGGTTTTCGAATAGTTGATGGGTAAAATGAATTTAAAAAGAGATAAAAATTGTTATATATAATATTTATGAATTTATTAATCCCATATATCTTTCATTTTGTTTGAAAAAATAGGGTAAGTGCCCTCTATTTTGTCTCAGATAGAGGGTACTTCCCTTTGTGCATAAATTGGTAAGTTTGAGAAAAGGTGATAAATGGATGGACTAAGATATAAATAAACCTTTAAAAACTGTTTTTATATTTTAAAAACTTATAATTAAACATTATAAACACCTCACAAAAGGATGTAACTTAATAGGGTGAGCTAAACCCTCAAACTTGTAGGCGGACTTATTAGGTAGGGTTAGGCCTAGAAGGCAAATGGAAAGTCATTTTCACTTCCACCTTGAGATGATCATTCTAATATATTAAAAAAAAATTATGGGGTCACTAAATAGGTGTAAAATATGGTTTAATTAAAATAATCCCAATTGGATGGCCTATAGCACAAGGGTTACAACATGCCTATTAGGCAAAGTTTAAGCCTAGTGCCCAAATGAGAAGTCATCTTCAATTATAACATTAGGAGAAAATTATAATGGATTATAGCATTATTTTAGAGTAATTTTATATTTTAAAAAACTATTGTTATGTATATAAATCATAAGGAGAGAAAATTTTGGATTAGAACCAACTCAGACCTATAGGGAATGTAGAAGTAGGCTCAATAGGAGAAGTTTAGATGCTCACATATTCTTGGAGGTTGTGCATGGGGATATAATTAGTTTGGGTAAGTTTATGAAGATCTTTAAATATTTTATATTGTAATTTTATATCAAATTAAATGTTATATCTTCGTGAACAAAGATGAAGAGTAGAAACAGGCCTAAACCCTTGCTAAACCCTTGGAAAGACCCGATAAAGGAAGTGAAGATAGGAAGTTGATCTAATGGAATATTTTGCCTATAATGATGATTGGATGTTATAATGGAATATCCTAGGCCACTCCAAATTCTTTTTGACTATACATAATTGTATGGATGGAGTACAAAACATGGTTTTCTTATCCTTTTTATTTTTTATAGGTTCTATAAGGAGTTTGAAGATGAAAATCACATAGAGGGGAAGCTTGAGACTTAAGATAACTCCAAATGACAATTTATTGATTTATTTCAACTCTTAAGTGTTCAAATAATAGCTCTCATCTTAGCTAATCAAAACTAGCATAGTAAACAAGATGGTGAGAAGTGTGAAAGCTCTAAGTAGATATATTTTTGAGGTGTACCTAAAGCCTCTAAGGTCATGGGGGGTCTTGAAAAGTGTCATCCACTCCATTTTATGAATTTTCATGGAAAAATTATGCCTTTTTGGAGGCTAAGTGTGTAAGGTGTATGAAAGAAGAGTCTTTTAATTACAAATGGTGATAACTCATTTTGGGAAGATTATAGATGACTATGACTAAAATAAATTCATGGAGAGGCATGGTTGAATCCTTCCCTATCATTATATTCATCATACCTATCCGTAGTCTATTTTGGGATGTTCAAATATGGCTAAATCGTGAAGGCATTTTTCTAAGCTAGCAAAGGGAATTTCATGCCACATTTAAAGAGTTTCATGCCTTGGATTTACACTTGTGTTTATTGAATTACATGATCAGTTTCACATTCCCTTCTCATTCACAATTAAATCATTTTCTTAGAATGAAAAGTGTCCCTGTGATCTTTGGACTTCTCTTTTCTCCTCTCTCTAAAGTTCTATAAGAACTAGCCATTTTGGCCTTTGTAAATTATGATCCACCTGAGTATGGCAAAGACCTACTCATTTAGGTACCATGGATAAGTAAAGACTTGATTTTTACCTCTTCCATGACTATTCATAGTGTGTTTTAGTTGAATTATTGATCTTGCTTAGTGATGAATCTTTTTTCTTTAGCATGTTGTATCATTCTCTCACTTATTTGCATCTTTAAAGCTTGTTTTCTAGGTCATGTGAAGTGTTTTATGAAGTGTTAATCGTTGAATGAGTTATTATATTCAATAGTTCCATTTAAGGCCTATTTTATATTCCTCCCAACATAAAAATTCATCATAACCTCATAATGAAACATTGATGTGAGAAGATTCAGATTGGAGAAGTGTATATTTAGTTAGTCTCTTGGTCTCATATGTGACACACAACTAGTTAGTCGTCATCAATCAAATTGGTGTCTCACCTCCCTTAGTATAGTTTAATTTCATTTTTATCTCCCTTTTCCCTCACAATTTTAGGTGTATTAGTGATTTACAAGTGGTACATCAAGGGATCTAGCTTTACTTAGAGATTCACCTCATTCTTAGGCTCACCCATAACCTAGATGTGTTTCAATTGTGCCACTTGGATGAGGAGAGATAATACATCTCCTCAAAGGATGAAAATCTAAGTGACAACAACTATAGTGGTAAAGAATATGTATGTATAAAATTGACATGTTGTTGATAAAGAATGCACTTCCTTACATAATTGCAAGCATCAATCTCCATTCTTGGCCAATAATAACCTATTATAAGGAGCTTATTTGCTAAGACTACACCATTGGTGTGGTCCCCACACATTATTTTATGAACCTACCTTAGTGCTTGATTGGATTCTCTCAAAGATAAACAATGATAAATGGTGATGGAATAGTTTCTATTGATTATTGGATAGATCGACTGGGAAAACATGATTAGGAAAGTAGTTATAATAGTATTGGAATTAGTGTAATTTAGGTGGGGGATTGGGACCATCAATTGTGCATACCCTTTTTGAATCTGATATAACATGTATAGGCTGAAGAAGATTTTCAATTAGAAATTGATACTTTTTATCTCTACCATCAATTTGTATCATGGATCCAATCATTTCCAGTGTGTTATTTGATCTATTGTTTTCTCTTGGAGTTTGTTCAAACTACAAAGATTTAAAATGACCTTTGAGATCATCAACAATTTACTTATAAGGAAAAAGCTTGTCGTCTCTAGTTTGATACTAATTAGTGGTCTGATTGATGATTAATTAAGAATCCCCATGACCTTTAAGCTATAAATATCTCACTATATGGTAAGGCAAAGCCCTACAATCAATGCCTCATACTCGGCCATATTGTTTGTATAATGAAATTTTATATGAAATTCTTTAAGAATCAAATCCCCCTAGGGTGTAATCAACAATATGTTACCTCCAGATCTATGGGATGAAAAGGAACCATAAAAATATATCTTCCATTATTTAGGTTCCTATGATGCTTGTTATATTTCCATAATATAATAATCTAGAAAGTTGAATGTCAGAGGTCAAGTATCTATGATAGAGGCATATGTAAGTTGATCAGAAACAAGTTACCCCTTGATTTATTTTTGATTCTGATACTCAATGTCAAATTCACTTACAAGAATAACCCATTTAGCCATGCATCATTGAATAAATACTTTGGACAATAGGAATTTGAGAGGGTCCACCTTGATGATGATAATAATTTATTGTTTAGCATATAATGGCTCAATTTTTGGGTAGAAAAAACCATAGCTAAACACACCTTCTCAATAGGTGTATAATTATGCTTATAATCCAATAGAGTGTGGCTTAGATAATATACTACATGTTATTTACCTAGATCATCATGTTGGTCCAAAAGTGCCCTTAGTGCATGCTCTATCACTAACATGTAAAGAATAAGTGGTCTTCCAAGTGTTGGTGGTCTCAAGACTGGTGGATTAGCCAAATATGTCTTGAATTTTGCAAATTCTATCTGACAATCTTCATCTCATTTTAAAGTTAACCTTTTTTTTTTAGGTGGGTAAATGGGTGGCACTTATCTACCAATTGAGAAATGAACCTATTTATATATTGGATCTTTCCTTACAAGCTTCATAGTTATTTAATATTGTTTGGTGGAGGAATTTATGCAATGTCCTTGACCTTGGTAGGGTTGAATTTAATCCCTCTTTTTGATACAATGAATTCTATAAATTTCCCTGATGTGACTCCAAAGACACATTTCTTAGGATTTAGCTAGATTTTGTATTCATGAAGCCTCTCAAAAATTCTTCATAGAAAATCTAGATGTCCTTCTCTTATTCTTGATTTTTATATTATATCATCAACATAGTCCTCAATAATATTATGTATCGTGTCATGGAAGATGATAGTCATGGCATGTTGATATATGGATCCAACATTATTTTATCTAAATGGTATGACCTGGTAATAAAATTTTCCCCATATAATGGTGATTGTAGTCTTGTGTTGATCTTCTTAGGCTATCTTAATCTAATTATATCTATAAAATCCCTCCATTAAGGAAAACATCTCATCCCTATTAGTCAATTCAATGATCATGTCAATGTTTGGTAGAGTAAAAACATCTTTGGGGCATGCTTTGTTGATATATTTAAAATTATTACAAAGATGTATACCCAGGGTCTTTTTATTCACTAGGACTATGTTTGAGATCCATTAATAATAATCTTGTTGCATAATAAAGCCTACTCTTAGAAAATTTTCTAGTTCTACTTTAACTAATAAGGTGATGAATGGATGCATCTTTCTCAATTTCTACTTGACTGGTTTAAAATCAGGATGGACAACAAGGCAATACACAACCAAATCTAGGTCTAAGCCTAGCATGTCAGAGTATGCCCATGCAAAGATGTCAATATAATCCCTTATAAGGGATATGATTTGTTCATGTTCTGCTTCATTAAGGGAAGCTCTAAGACAAATAATTTTAGGATCCTCATAATTTCTCAAGTTCACTTCTATCTTATTTTCCACAAGGAGTGTAGATCCATCTTCAAGAATTTTAGACAAGGTATGATCATGATCATCTTCTTTTGCCACATCTTGTTATTCATCCTAAATATTTGGATAGCGTGATGAATCAGAATTCACCATCTTAGGTAAAGGCCAAGTAGTAAAAACCTTTGGAAACTCTAGAGCAAGACTCTCAAACATGTATTGTTGTTCTAAAGAGATGCTTGTATTGGATATAGAACTTGGGCTAGATGGACCTTCTACATCCTGAGGGGATGAGAAAACTTTCCCACCTAAGAACACATAAAATAAGTTTTCACTCGAAGGCTTGTCATTTTATTTACTTTTTCCCTAATTGATAAGTGCCTTAATAAAGTTTTCACTCAAAGATCTTGATGTTTGATCTTTATTATGATCAAAAATGTTTGCCTACTTGCCAAAGTAGGTAGAAGGATCTAATTAAAAATTAAAGCCTTGTTTGTTATTGCCAATGGGCAATCCATCTCTTAGGCCCATGTATTCTGAAAGTGATTCTTCATTCTAAAACTCATCAAGGCATATGACTAAATTTTTTTTGTCCCAATCAATGAGTTCAAGATGGAAAAGGCATAGGGAATAATGGGGGTTTGCTTCAAGATGGGAATCTCTTATGGTAAAATATGATGTTTTGCTTTAGGATGGGAAGCACCAATAGAATAGGTTCTTGTTTCAAGACAAGAATATCCAATGGTTAAGGTTAAAATAGCATTTGAATCAATAGGTCCATGTTAAAAAGATCATCAAAAAGTTAAAGGGATGTTGTGTTATTTTCAGGAGTCTTATTACTATTCAATTCAAAAGAATCACTATCAAAAGTTATGAGGTCACCCATAGGTGGTATAAATTCAAGACCATAATTCAAATGAAATAATCTAGATAATAAGGGTTATAAGATTCCTTGTGTTCATGGGCTAATTCCTTTTCATATATAATCAAGATGATCCATGATCTGATTAGGGATAGGATACTTTGGATTCTAAAAGTAATTAGCAATGCCTTCAGAATATAACTAGTCTCCCTCAGTAAAAGCCTATCAATATTTATTTGGGGTAATAGCAGGTACAAAAACCATAGGTGGTTTTTATTATTTCGTATTTTATTACTAAATCATTATGAGTCCATTAAGATTCTTTGAAGTTTTATTCTTACTAAATGTTTTTGGATTTTTAAGCAACTTTGCAAAATATAAGGTGCCATTAAGACTGTGCGTGGAAATGTCCACATCTTGAATAACAACCTACTTCACAAGATTTATGGGAAATTAAGCAATCGAAGTGGAAGAAAGATCATTAGGGTTGATGTAATTAGATAGAAGTAGATGTGAAATTATAGCCTTGTTCTTCTTCATAATGAATTTAGAACATTGATAATAGTTATAATTATAGAATTGGGCCTCAAGATGTTTACAATATTCATAAGGTAGTTGATTGGTGAGAATGGTAACCTTGATCCCATTATGGGGAAATTTAAGGCACTGATGTACGGTGGAAGGAATGGCATGTACTTCATGGATACAAGGATGACCAAGAAGTATGTTATAAGTCAATTAAATTTCCACAATATGAAGTAATGTATGATGTGAAATGGGCCCAACAATGATTGGTAACCAAATAGTACCAATAGAATCCATTTTAGCATTGTCATAAGCCTTGATAGTAATCATTTCTAGTTGAATATATTTTACAGTGTAAACCAATCTTTGTATGAGATTAAGAGATATGATTTTCATCCCTGAACCATTCTCTATAAGAACCCACTTGATCTTATGGTTTTCAATGATTACTTCAATGTACAGTGGGTTATTATGGCTAGGTCCAAGTGTAGACATGTCTTTTTAATAAAACATTACTTGAAAATATGAAGATAAATGTCCCACAAGGTTTTGAAAATTTTTAGGGTTTATATCATTGGAACAATGGATTTTTGTAAAAGATTATTCAGGATAATACTATGGACTTCAAATGTCCACAAGAGATATAAGATAGAAATTTGTGTAGGGGTTTTACTCAATTAGTATAATAAACTATAGGTATTTTTGAAATTGAGATGAGATGGCTTGTCTTTGGTTAGGATAGTAGTAAGCTTTGGATCCATTGGTGTAATGTTCACATTGGGTTCTATAGAAGAGGTAGGTGAAGGGACCTAGAGAGTAACTCATGAGCATCTAGTTTTGACTACATAACCTAAAGGTGTTAGAGAGCTAATATAATAAAAATATGAAGGCAAAGGGCCTTGGAGGGTGACTCATAGGCATATAGTTGCATTGCCACAATTTTGAGTTGGTAAGGAGCCATTATAATTAGAAGAAAGGTGTTATCCTGAAATAGTAACCTGTGTAAATGGAGTTACAATAGAATTATGCAAACTTGACATGATATTAATAGAGAGATGGTGTTGACCCTATAATTATGGGTCCCATACTAAAAGGATCATGAGATGGTTTAATAGTAACAATGGTAATATGGGTTATAGAAATGCATCCCATAGTATTGGTATAGTCATAAGGCATGTTGTTATAACCCAAATTATTAGTATGGGTATTATGATCATGATTATGATCGTGTTAATTATGATTTTGACCTTGATTCTTGTTTTGATTCTACCTATATCTTTGGTTTTGTCCTTGGTGGTGGTTGATTATGTTGAGGAAAGGGGTCCTTATAAATTCCCATATCCTAATTTGTGTCCTAATTAAGGGTCAATTTAATCTCAACTTCACCACTTTCAATGAGATCTTTAATAATATGTCATAATTATACACAATGATAAGCACCATGACCAACTACATAATGAAATTTTCACCACTCATTCTCTTTTTACCAATCTAGTTTCAGTTGATCTTGAGAAAATGGCCTTGGTACTAGCCATATAATCAGGTCAGCTACTACCAGCTTTTGGAACATTATTTCAATTGGTTCTCCAAATTTTCTAAAGAACATCAAACCATCATGATTTTCTATATATGGATGATATATATACAAATTAAGGGTGGGTTAGGGGGAGCTAATTCTACATTTGGGGCCAGTGGAGGTTATACCATTTGTACATGCCTTATTTCAATCAACCCATTTCTAACCATGTTCTTATTCTTGTTAAATCCTTTAGGCTTATCTTGTGTAAATTTTTGCCTAGAATATGGGGTCTAATTTTATGTTTGACCCTTCATATATATCTTAACAAGGTAATTAGCAATAAGATCCTTCTCATTTTGTATAACCTTAACTATGATCTCCTTAAATGAGTTATCATAAGCTAGATGTATATTATGCATGACCTCAAGATGTAAGTTCTATGCAAATATATTTGCCAACTATTTGTCTAGAAAATTATGTTGAAAAAAACCCATAATGCTCTCCATATCTATAAATAAGTGACAAATCTTTCTCCATCTTATTTTTTGGATTTTCACAAGTCAATAATGGCTAATTTATGTTTTATGTTGTATGAGAAATGGTTGACAAACTTTTTAGATAAGTCATTCCAATCTATAATTTATCCTTTGGGTAACTTAAGTAGCCAATCTAAATCTTGTCCCTCTAAAATTCATAGAAATAATAAAAGTAATAACATGTTGTTATAGGCAACCTCTTGTCATAATATAAAAAAATACCTAAATATGTTCATGTGGGTCACTCTTTGCTTTGTATTTATCAAATTTAGGAGCCTCGAAATGACATGGAAAGGGGACTTGGAGAATGCTTAGATGAAATGGATATGGACATATCTCATCAAATTTATACTTTTTGATCCTGTTTCTAGTCTCCAAATGTGACACACTATCCTTTATGGAGTTCCACTTGTACATGTTTGGTGCATTCATGATTGGAACATAGTTTTATTTGGATGGAATGTGCCCCTATTGTTACTATTGGGGTGGAATGTGCCCTTATTATTTTTTTTGCATGGAATGTGCCCCTATTATTATTTTTGTTGGGGTGGAATGTGCCTCTGTTATTACATGGATTTGTGAGGGATGTACACCTTACATTCCATGACTTGGTTTTTATTTTCTCCTAGAGTTGAGTAAATAGGCCATCAATTTCTTGGAATTTGTTGCCTTTAATTAGATATGGTTTATTTATTTTGGGGATTCCTTGGTCTATTCACAAATTTTTACATTGGTTGAGATGAACTAGCCAAATTATCTTGAGGGATTTCCTCAATACAAATTGAATGTTTGGGATTATTTGTTTGTAAAGTGATAAGAGGCTCTTGGTGATCAAAGAATGTGTGTTTCGTGTCTAACGAAATATTTTTCACAACTTTTTGTATTTTGTTCTATTCATTTGAGACACCTTGATCAATTGTTTTGTTCTCAATAAATGTTTGTTGTGTAGGTTCAATCAAATATCCTTGTTCCTTTGAGGCATCATTGTGGATTGAAGTAGCAACTAAAGAGTCAGTTAAGTCCATGATAAGCTAATTGGCATATCATTGACTTATTTTCTTAATCTTATTGACAAGATATTGATTAGTTGGTTTTGACCCTATAATTATTTCTTTGCCTTTGTTAGAGGATGAAGGTATGTTTGATTATACAAAAGCTTTATCTTGATGTTGTTTTTATCCTCTAACTAAGGTATGCAATTGATCTATAGGAAAATGTGAGGGTTGTCTAACAACAGATTCTATCAACCAAAGGAGTGATTCATTTTAGTTCTCTTAATATTCATTATAATCCCCTTTGCATCCTAAAATTGTAGGAATGTCCTTAGAGACAATAGAATTGTCTTGTCCATCATAAAAGTGCACACCCTCATAACTATGATCGTAAAGGACCGTACTATGAGTGAACCTTTGAGTGATGTTTAGAAAGGGTCACTCTATATGTTTGACTAAATTTGGATCAATGTTGTGCAAATTTTTAAACAAGGTATGGATTTTGATATTTATTCCAAACAAATGACTAAGGTATCAAAGAGACTATAAAAGAAGGGTGGTTTGGAACCACACACAATTATAAGAATGTGTTCATGAAACTACTCAACCTTTGGATAAATTTGAAATAATATAAATTGGAATAGGGTATGATAACTTAAAAATATTATAGTGTCACTATTACACTAAAATGTAGACCTTTGATATACGTCAATACTGTACAATCTAGTTCAACTGTGATGAGTTTCTACTAGAAAACTAGAATAAAGTCTTTTGGATTATGAAAGAGACAATGCAAACCAAGAAACTCATGATATGGAAACATGAAAGAATTATTAAGTATAAAGCTAAAACCAAATGGATATCACAACATCACCACATGGTAATAGGAATTGTAGTATAAAATTTATTCTAGGACTCAAAGCATGAGTGATACACAAGATGACTTGAGTCTACCAAATATGATAATGTGATTATGAGTCTATAAATGACCCTTAATTCAAATGGGAAATTGAAACCAAGTTAAAATAAGTCAAGTTTAAATGGAAACCCCAATTTAACACATCAACCTTTAAAATTTACAAAATTCCAATTCCAAATTTAAATTATCAATGAGTGACTTAGTAAAATTTGGCAAATGATCTAGACTCAAATGGGTAGAATAATTGCACCAAAATGGATGATATGACACAATGTTTTAGATGACAATTTGAACAATAAAAAAGATGATTTACACTTGGATAGTGTAATGCATCCTTGTTCAAAAAATTTATGGACAATGTGTTTGGTTAAAATTTTGTTTTGACCAAGTAATATAAGACAAAGACAATTCAATTAATTAATCATCTTAATCCCTAAAAACACAAGGTGTGGCAAAGTGGATTTAACTAAACTAACAAGTTTTTGAATGTTTATAGATGGATAAAATTCATACAAATTTCACATCAACATACAAAATAATCACACATCATTTGGGTCTACATCATATGGCTTATTATAAAAATGTCTTACCCTTTTTACAACCACTACATATGTCACTTGCTCAATATAGTGTGGTGTCTAACATACTCATACATCTTGGGATTAGCCTCTACTAATGGAGACGGTTTAACCACTCAAACCACTATTCTAGTGAGGAGATTCAAATTTATATACCCCCTCATAGAGAGGCATTGAAAATGATGTTGGGAGATGAAACCCTAGGTCAAAGACTCCCTATAGAACTTATGGGAGGTAATGAAGACCCCCTCACAAACTAAGATGAAATGAAATAAAAAATAAGTAAAAGATAATTAAGGTTATTTCTAGATCACCCAATCCATATAATTCTTAGGGAGAGCCTTCACAACATCTCTTTTATGCCTTTGGACTAAGGCAATTTACAATGAAGGTGGCACTTTTGATCCCACAAGTTCTTTATAGGGGATAGGGAGAGAGCATACATGCACAACTTCATTTTTGATTTTAAAAAAATTAAATTAAACAAATAATGATAAATGAATTATTGAAAATAAAACTTTGAAGTGAATTTGGTTTTAAAGCACTAAATTGAAATGTTTGGTGGTGTTCTTTGGCCCCATGGCTTTAAGTTGAAAAACTTTTGAAGAAACAATCACAAAATCATTCAAATAAACATCTAATTTTTTCTCTTAAGAAACAAATAAAAGTTCATAATTATTTTTAATAACTAAAAATAGGTTTCAAAATACTTAATTAAACATTATTTGATCACTTTCCAAGTAGTTTCTACAAGAAAATTATCATAATATTGTTTAGCTTTGAAGCTCTTTTTCAAATGAAACAAGCAAATTTGAAAAATATTCTCTTAGGTTTGGATGACTTGTCGACCCAAAAGCAAAAATGTTACACTCATAAATAATTTTTAGTTCAATAAAACACAAAAATTAATACTAAACTTATGAAAACATGAAAAAAACAAGTTAGAAGGCTCAAAACAATAAAATTGAATACACAAAACATAAAAACCTGTAGTTAGTATTTTGATTATAACTTTTATAATATATAGTAATTTGTCACTAAATTTTTATAGGTTGTTTATAGGTCCAAGGTACACATATTTAAAAAAATTAAAGTCAAAAAAATTAGTTAAAAAAATTTATTAGCTCTGTACTAACCATTTTTACCCAAAAAATAGAAAATAAAAAGTGACAGTCACTAAAAGAGTCATAAATTATAAACTAAAAATCATATTTTGATAAAAAATTTAGAGAATTGGGATGAAACCATTAATAAAAACCTATCAAAAATTTTAAAAAAAAATAGTAAATAGATTAAAAATAAAAGATATTTTAACAACTATTTTTGTTCAAATATGTGGGGTGTACAATCATGTCCCACCGAGCATGCTAAAATATAGAGTGGATTGCAAAGATGATCAATTCAAATAATAGTCATGAAAACTCATAAAATAATGCATAAGAATTAACAATTGAAGCCAAACTATTCATGCATGGGTTGTTAATGATAATAATATATAAATGAAAGAAAATAATCAACCATTACCTTCCCAAATGACTTCATTACTTAAAAGCAGCTCCAAGCATGTTCTCCCCTTGATTTAGAGATCTAGTATTTATCAACAATGGCTTCTCTTCTCCTCCATTTCCTCAACAAATCTATGCATAACCTATGCTTAATATAATAAATCTCTAATCTAGCCTATCAATGAAATTAATCCAAATGCAAATAACACAATAATCAAAACACAAAGGAATTGTGCAGGGATTTTAGCATTATAAGTTTACATAATTTAAGCTTTAAAATGGTAGTGTAAGGCCTTCTATTTATATATTTTTGAGATTGGTCAGGATCAACCATGACCATCTATCTCAAGATTGAGATGTGTGTCCATGAATTAATTTAATATTTGTAATGAAATCCATAAATATCAACATCATGATCTGGGAAAAAGGGGCATTAATGAGGCATGGGAGGCTATAATTCAGATATTTTATGTATTTTTGGCCTAGGGATGTCTTTCTAAAAAATGATGTCATTAGGTGATGTAGTTAATAATAATCAATTTACAAAAAGAAATATCAAATAACCTACATGAAAAATCCACTTAAGCTCTTGATTTGAATTAATTATCCTTAAACAAGATTAATCCATATTTATGCAATTCTTTGGAAATTAGCCCTCAATTAATCAAAATGGTTAGAAAGTCATATCACTGGATCATAATTTGACTCAGAAAGAATTAGAAGGTGATGTTAGATGCATTGGAACTATATTCTCATTTAGGATGTTTCCAACATAAAATAACAATAATATGTGACGTGTACTAATGAATTATAAGAAAAGAGTGATCCAGAGCATAAAAAGGCAAAATCATCATTTTGACTCAAAATGATCTGATCAAAGTTAAGAATCCCATAAAATGAATTTCCCTATCTAGGGATACCTTATCCTAAATTATCACTTGTAAATGACAACATCGAACCATTTATCATTTTTTATGGATTTTGACCTAAAATGTGCATTTGATTGTAAATCAAGTAAGGTTGATAAGTTCAACACAAATGGTGTTAGGAATTAGATGTCTACAAAAGTGACTCTAGTGGTGGCATATGGTAATGAAGTGGGAGTGACCACTATGGGATTATGGAATGTGAATATTGTCACCTGAGAGATTGGGGTACTATCATTGTTGGTGGTATCACAATAGGTGATGACATAGGAAGAGAAATAATGGAAACATGAGACAAGAAATAAAGAATATTTAATTTTTGTGCCATAGTTGAAAATGGTAGTGGTAAAATATAAAATATCTTATTTATTATAGAATGAGTTAAAAGTCTCTCCACACTAGTTGGATGTTAAGGAGAAGAAGTAAAAACTAAATGTGCAGGGGTAGTCTCAATTGTATCTTCAATACTTGTTTCCCTAGATGGGTCAACTTGTTCTTGCATGGCTAATTCTATGTGAGGAAGAGTTCCATGAATAGATTTATAAACCCATTTTTAATTTTCAATCCACTTAACATATTCATAAATAATTATGGGATCATATTTTATCCTTTTTCTACAATCAGTGAAATTTTTACCCTGTGTATCTTGATAGAAACCTTGGTGTCATCCTATGAATTTATGAACACATTATCATGACTATAAGATTGGTGTCCATATTTGATTTTCAAATTTATTTCATACTCATTGATATATTCCTTGATATTATTCATAGGGTCCTAATGCCTAAATGGTGCCCATTTCAATCCATAATGCATCCTTATTATTCCAATAAACTGGAAGTGCTCCCACATTGTGTATTGAATTTGACCAATGTTGAGAGGGGTTAGGCAGATGGATGATTTATTATTCCTTCATAAATCAACATCAACAATGTCATTTAATTGATCAATAATTTTCTACTCACCTAATTTTTTAGGCACAATTCAAGGTAAGTATAAAGGGTGTGCCTTGGTACATTTTATCTTGATTATAGTTCACTTCGGATAAAAGCAGTAATCACCTATTTAGTCTTATTTATATTATCTCATAGTTTAGGCAAGTTATTCTCATATATGGCCTAGTATACCATAGGGTAAAAAGTATTTGTTAACCTTTTCATTTATTTTATAAACTTGTGCATATGGAGGATATTGAATTAATCACAAATCATATTCTTTGGGTAGTTTATAGATGGTTTCTAGGATTATTCATATGTTGAATGCATAGTTGTAGTCACAACATCTACTAAATAATACATCATATAGAATTTACCATATAGTAAGCTTACTAGGTTTGTGATTCATAAAATTAAATTGGAATTGATTATCTCTCTAAAGTCTATGATTATGTTGAAGGTAAAAATAGTATCCAAAAATAGGACCCATATCTCATTGACATAAGAAATGGTTGATAAACAATATATTCTATTTAGTATGTCTATGGAAATTCTTACCCCTCATCTAAATAAAGAAATGGGGATATCATAAGTATGTCCCTAAGTCATAAATTTACTTAGGTTACTAGCCCATTCTTGTAACTTTATATGGATATTATTCACAAGGGACCATGAGTTTACCATATCTTGCCTATAGAACAATTTTGGTAGAGGGAACCTATAGTATCTTTGAAAATCATTTCCACTTGTGTATGCTATCAAAGTCTTATTAAGTATAAATTTTAATATATTCCCATATATTTTCCCATTCACAAATAAATAAAATAATATGTCAATACATGGCATTACCTCTAGTTTGTTTGTAGTTTTATGTAGACTAACTAATTTTATTGTTCATCTTTATACATCTACATGAAAATTGAAAGCTAGTGCTTAGGCTTGTATGGATTGACTGCATCGACCTCATCCCAAATACTAGAGTAATATTTGAAATCATTGTTGAGGGATTCTGAATCAAATGTTGTATTAGTGTACTCATTTAGTCCTACAATTGAATATACAGAAGGAGATGGAGTGAAATATGAGTAGGCCATTGAAAATTTGGGTGGAAAATGATTATTTTGTAAAGACTCTACAATATCTTGGTCATAATAGATCTCTATTCAAAATTTTCACTTGATATCTAAAAGGTAATGTGATTAGATTGGATATAAAGCTTGAATAATATTGCTTTGGATGTGTTGGGATTGAGATTTGAATGTATTAATTTTCCAATTCCTATGAATTAATGGTATAAACATATTTCACTCCATTCCCTATCTATTCTTTCCATTTGAATTTAATAATTCTGATTTCTACATATTTTATTTCCATGTGGCTTCTTTTACCTACTCTTAGGTGCCTAGTCAACATAATGTGATAGATGTCTCTCTTTCATGATTTTAGGATTGGCATTCATGTATTTTTTAGATGCTTATGTGGTTGAGGGACATGTGTCTACATATTTATAATCTACTTGTAACTATTTTATGGCCTTCTATACTTTGTTTTTTTGGTCATGGGTTAGTGAGATGATGACATGTGGATGCTTCTCACCTTTACTTTCCTATGATAATCCATAAGAGGAACTCTATTGATGTCACATTTGGGTGAGTAAGATGATGACACATGGATGGTCTCATTACTCCACATACCTGGGATAATATTTAAGGAAATATATTGGCTTCACTTTCGAGTGAGTAAGATGATATATACAACTCTCAGTTTTCTACTTACCTAAGATAATTTGTATAAGGAAGTTTAATGATGTCACCTTTGGGTGAGTAGGATGATGACATGTGTACATATCTCATTAATCCACTTGATTGAGATATCTACTTACTTGGGTGACTTGTTTTCTTTACTTGGACTTCGAGTAAGTGAAATAATGTCACGTGGAAAAATTAGATGAGCTCAAAAGTGTTCTAAGGAAACAATTAAGCATGTAATAACATGTTCAAGACAACATAGTTAAAGAACCAACTAAAATCATAACACATCATCTTGATTAGCCATTGATTCATAAATAAAACATGTACATAAGTATTAATCTAAAGGAAAATCAAATACAAAAATTGAGTCATATAATATGGCTTATGCACAACTTTGATCCTCATATAACTTGGAAACATACTATAAACTTTCAAATGACCCTATGTTTATTCTTTTCAAATTTCACATCATAGACTTTTGGTTCACAAGGCCTCGAATTAGGATATTCAATCAATAGTGGGTCCCTATTTGGATTTTAAAATGGGATGTGTGTGTTAGGGAACAACATCAACTTTGACATGGTTAGTATTTATAGACTCCCTTTGAGGTTATTCTTCAAAATGGTTATATCTAGGATTCTCTAGGTTAAATTTCTTTTTGATTATGAGGTGTTATAAATTTTCAAGATCAAAATCAAGGGGAAATTTGGTTCCAACTTTAATATGCCTTAATAGTAACTCATCTTTATTATCATAAAAATACTTTTCCATTTGGGCTCTTCCATATTCTATTTTTTTTATTAAGGTTAAAGGTGGGTTTTTTTGGCTAGGTACAAGAAGATCCAATATAAAAGAAGTACATAGGACTCACAAATCCCAAAAGTACATCAATACAAATCTAAGATCAAAAATATCTTAAGCAGCCCAAATACAACCCGAATAGAATAGAAACATCTCTAAAAGTGAGGTAAAACCAAAAACATATTGTAAACACTCTAACTGTCCACACTCCATGCCACATATTCCTATTAAATTTTCATACGTTTCAAATTAGATTCTATCTAAAAAATCATCTTTTCCTTATCAATGTCTTTCAAGCACTCACTACATTGGATATGCTTACCCTTAGAATTATTATTTAAATCTAGAAAACCTTCTAAGTGAGACCTTAAGATTTCTAGATTATAAAAACCTTCATGCATAATGGATTTTCTATAATTGACCAAGTAATTTGTGTTATTATTTAGCGTATCATTCTCACATTCCAAATCCCCAACCCTATCCCTAAGTCTCTGTATTTAATTGCTATAGTATTTTTCCATGTCTTTCTAACTCAAATGTTTATTATCTTTTTAAAGGATTTTGACTTCCCCTTTGAGATCTGAAATCTCCCTCATGAACTATCTCATAATATATTTTTACAAATCTAGCTCCTCTTCAATTTTAACCATCTTTTCCTTACCCTTTAAAGAGTTAATAATAGAATTGAAAATCTCATTCAGGTTACGCATTTAAGTTCCCAAATCTTCCACGCTTACCTCCTTAGGAACATCAACCACTTTCATTTTACCATTATCAACCTTATTAATTGAGTCATTAATTTTCTCCTTTTTAGTGAATTATGAGAATTTGACCCCTCCCTATCTTTTGAGGCACCATCTAATAGAATAGGATGCCCATTTGAAGACCCTACATTATCTATGTTGAATCCCTTCTACCCAACCCCCAAAGAAGCATTATAAATACTTCTCAAGATATTATTGATTTTATCCCCTTGAGTTTTGGAAGTCTTCCTATTACTATCCTAATATTTTGGAGGACTACTGGATGGATATTTAATATAAACTTTTTGAAATCCCCATATAGCATCCTTTCCTTTGTGGGGTTTGGGCATGTTAGGAGATATATGATTCATTACTTTAAAATACTTATGGATGAGGAATATGATGCATTGATGTCAAGGAATATAATATTTATCCTTTTTGAACTTCCCTTCAATATAAAATATTGCATGATATGATAGTCCACGTCTCCATAGGGTCTCAATAGAGATTCTTTGTCAATCCCATTATATCACTCCTCTAGTGTTTATCCTTCCATCAAAAAAGTGCTTCTCTCTTTTTTGTAATCTCTACCAGTCTTTTAAACTTTATTCACATCCATGGCCAACCTAGTAACATGAGAATTCAAGTCATCATAAATGTCTAGCAACACCCCATTAATATTAAGTGTTATATTATCCCAAGAGTAACTGAACATAGACAAAACATGCTTGTTATGGCCTTCTATCACTACATGAAACTATTCATTCCTCCTTTTTTAAAAATATACTAAACTTCTTCATTATTATTCACTTCTTCAAGCATCTTGGGCTCAATTATTATAGGAAGTTCCATGATAAGAAGATGAACACAATTCTTGAGCTTTGACATGAAATAAGGGTTTTTGAAAATCCACAAATGAGAAATGATTTTCCCACTTAATTGCCTCATGACATTCCACTTAAAGTCCTTATTATAATTTTTTAATCCTTAAATATACTTTTATCTCTAATTTTTCAAACCTATAGAATCGATAACCTTCTCCCTAGACCCATTCCACTTGTGTTGAGAATTAAATAAAAAATGAATTATGAGATACATAAAAAGTAAAATCTTAATAATATTATTACAATAAACATTTCCCTTACTTCTAGTGTATACCCAAACACTTAATGAAAATAAAATCATCTCTTACAAATTATTATTATGAGTTTCCTCATCTATCTTTAAACAAATATCCTAAGGTAACTCTTCTCTCATAATCTAGTAATTAAAACCTAAATAAATCACTCCCCTATTGTAAAAATAATCAAAAATCTCTTCCATGTTCTATTTCCAACAAGTCATTATGATTATTGTTGAATTTATAAGTCACCCTTTCAATAGGCACTAAACTCAAAGGGACCACACAAATAGGCATGTTCTTGCATAGTGATTGAGTTCCCAAAAATGAGTATGTGTATGGACACTTCTCATTTTTTCCCTCATTCAACAATCAACTTATATTTACTCATCAACTAAGTTTTAATCCACACACATAAGGATGACCTACTATGCACTCCATGCAATGATTCTTTATCAGACCAACACAACATGTGAGTTAGCGTGTATTGGTCTCCCCAACTTCAACCAGTGAAGGAGAGACTAGGTACAAAAGGATTTTAGGACATGATACATTTCCACATAAGATCTCTCGTAGTGCCATTCATAGGATTTTAGTTACACAAGACATCCAACTCTCTAAATAATTTTTAGTACACAACCATGCACAAGACTTTACAAATATGGGTGCACAATAATTCCATGCATGTACAGGATGTTGAGGTATAACCCAAGGATATGCCTACATGGACACACATTAGCCAATTAGCCTAGGTGGATTGGTGGGTAGTTACCATAAATGGTAATAGTGGTGGGATCCAATCAAACATTAAGGAAATCAAATAAAAATATAATTAAATGTTAGGGTAGTTATCAAATTGTAAAAACATGGGCATGTGATATCTTTTGACAAAGATCCAAACTACTTATCCACATCAATATTAAATTTTTTAATTACCTAGATAGTGGGTGAGATTTTAATTAATGACCTATGGGCTCCTCATTACCTATAAAATTTTGAGTCTTACATTTTAAAAGGGTCAACATCTTTTGAGCACCATAACACTACAAAAAATTCCCCTCCAAGGAGCCCTCCCCTAGTATAATGAAGCTATATCCATTCAAGCTTGTTGTATCACCTTAGTCCCTAAGATTACTAAGATCTAGGTTACTTTCTTCATTCTATTCATTTTATGTGCACTATTGGTTATTGACCTCTATCTATATATGTTCATTCATCTCATTACTACCCTCCCTTCATACCTTTACACAAAATCAAAAGTCCTTACAAGTCATATTTTATGTATACACAGGTCTATGCAGGTGTTATCTATGGACTATTTGTCATCCCTCTTAATGTTACATTGTGTTCCCTTACCTCCATGTGAAACACTATGCATAATGTCTGGTTTGAATTTTAAGTATTAAATCTTTTCATTTTATTATGTCATCAAATAAGTAAGGTGTTCCATCTATTCTTAGTGCATCACCTTTTATTTTCCAATAATATCTTACCTTTCCCCCCTTTTCTCTTGTCAATTCTAGGTTTAGTGCTATTTGTAGGTCTCATTCTTATATATATAGGTCTATGCGCTTGTCCTAAACTAGGTGCATATAGAATAGAAGGAAGTTGGCCTATTCTATATGTTCATCCCAAGGATCATAAGAGTCCCACACCTTGGGGGATGATCCCATTATTATAAAGAGATAGATAATATCTATTTGATGCACAATTCTAAGGTTCTAGGTATGGTAAAGCCATTTAATAGCACATACAACATACTTTCATCACTATGGGTGCACATTTCAAGTGATAATAATTCTTAGCATGCCCAATGGGACTCAAGTTTGAAATTATATTAGAGATTGGTGCTACTCTCAGGTATTCAAGTATTGAATACACTCAGTAGAGAACCTAAAAACTCTAACCATTTCTAGTTCATAAGACTATCCTTCTATCTATATACCAATAAAAATGAGATCATCTTCAAGGGGCACTAATTTTCATTTCATAAAATTATCTAAATTTTCTAGAAGAAGGTGAATTATAATATCTTTATCTCTTATCAATAGAGAAATTGATGCAAGATGACATTCTTCTAGAGCTCAGTCTATGCCACCATTTGTATGATTCCTTGCACATAGAGGAAGATTATTCCCTATTCCCTTCATGGATGCACATAGAAATCAACCCTTTGTTCCCTTCAATGGATTAATCCCATTTATCCTTCCCTAGTATGATGATATCCCCTTAGCCACTCTTAAGAGCATCCCCTACTTTACTGGATAATATACAACTATGCTTGTAGAACACATACAAGACATAAAAAAAATATTTAGTTCATTCACAATGTGACCAAAGATAATGTCACAATGAGACTCCTTGCCTCTATTTTGAAAGGAAGAACACTCCAATTGTATCATAGCTTGCAACCTAGTTCTATTCATCATTATGATGAGTTAGGTGTGGCACTATGTAGGCAGTTTGAATAAAATAGTGACCACCTATCACTGATGGAACGACTCACAACCATCAAAATGGCTCTACATGATCATATGGTTGACTTAAAATTTATATTCTAAATGACTTAGGACTGAGTTCCACTCTTGGTAAGGCCTAATCCTAAAATTACTTTCTTATACTTATTCAGAGTGTTAAATGGTGATGTGGCCATAATGATTCAATCTATGAGAGGTGCAATATTACCAAAAGCATATGAGCTCATTGTGCATGTAGATAATTTCTTGATTAAAGAAGGAATAATTTCTCCTAGACCCCCTATATCCTTATATCTTGATTCCCCATATACAAGTTTATTTTCCCTACCTCTTGTTCCAATTCTGGATCTCATTTTCATTGTTGTCAGCCCATCAATTCTATTAACTTATATGCCCTTGAGAAAAATACACAAAGTTATATCTTTATTAAATAGATTTTGGAATGAGATAATTACACTCAAAAGGTATCAAGAATATCCTTCCATGCCTTATCAACCCTTAAACCAATAATATCAACTGCCAATATGCTATGTAGACTTAGAACCAACTCACATATAATAGGCCACTTTATGTGCTAAATCCTAACACTATAAACACTTCTATATATCTTGTGTCTATGAAAAATAACATGGTGTAGGACTATGAATGGTGATATATGAGAAATCATACACATAATCAAGTCATTTACATAAATGGAGTGACAAATAAGGCACCTACAATGCAAAATGTGCCACCTCCTTAGAGCCTCCATCTATTTAATATCAACCAAGGGATGAAATGAAATATTTAATTCAAGATCAAGTTTAATCCACATTCATAAATTGGTAGGAGGGTGACTTCAATTATGTGAATCATAATGAAGCGTCAAGCACAAGAATCAACCCTATTATTTTTAACACAATATTCATAAAGAGAGCATGTTGGATGAACTTTATTATCCAATGTCTTCAATTTCTATTCCCCAATTTTAGTATGTAGATACCCAAGTTAGAACACCTACATAACCTTTAGTACACATAAAACAAGCTAGGTAGAAAGGTCATCCATAGAATAGTACTCAGACATGAGAAGAGACTATAATTCAAAAGGTGTAGGTTAAAGGAACTCAAATCATCTTTAACATATTCGAGTAGATGAAGAAGATTGGATTGAACATTTACATGTGGGATTATCTTGGTATTCCTTCCTAAAGGAATTTACTACAAGATGCCTAAGAAGTTCCCAACCTCATGATCCATTAAAAAATACACCTACTATGCACATAATTTTATGTTAACCTAAGGAAAAGGTGCATATAAATATAAAACCACCCCCATCATACATCTCTCTAATCTTTGGTGAGCATATTATACATAATTGTATGATAGATTCAACCACAAGAAGATCATTCATGTCAAATAAAATCATAGACATGTTAGGCATGGAATATTCTCCCATCCCAAAAGGGGTCATCCAATTGGATAGAATAGTAGTTCAGATTATGGTAGTTTTCAAAGATATGAGTCTCACTTTACATGTATATATGATCCTTTCCATTTTTTAGGACATCATATTCATTGACTTACCCCTTACTTCACTATATGCCTCTCCCAAGATTTCAATGCAAATATGGATAGATATTTATCCTCAAATTGGTCACACATGCTACTTAGATCCAAATATGGGACACAAGTGACCATCAAGGTTGAGCCTATTTAAAATAATCACATAGATCCATATACTCCTAGCCCAATTGATGTAAAATATAACTTATTAAATCAAAAAGAGAACATGATTCTTCACAAGACCACCACACCCCTTGAGGAGGTCCTTAATTTCTAACTTGATGAATGGGCACATGTGCATTATGAGTGCGATCCTTATGACAACATAGAGGAAATAGGGCTAGGCACATACTAAATTTTCAAGGAAGGCACCTATTTACCTAACCTTTTAAAATTGAAATAAGACCTCAAAGGCATATGGAAGTTATACTTTAATGTCTCTTAAACCAAAAATGGTGTAAGAGTCAGTGTTGTAATGGTCTCCCCTCAAAATTATAAATACTTTCATGCATTTGTATTGTATTTTGGCTACATAAATAATGTTACCAAGTATGAGGCATTGATCTAGGGTCACTAATTATGACATAAGAAAGCAATCAAGGTGTTTCAATTTTTCAAAGGTAGTGAGCTAGTGGTAAAATATATTAGAGTGTAGAACATGCCCAATAATAATCTGCTAAGAGCTTAAAAACATAGGGCATGGGACATAATCAAAGGGTTCAATCCTTTCAATATCCATTCCATAAAGAGGGTAAAAAATGATTACATTGATAAGATAATAACTATGGGTGCTTAGTATCACTTCCTACATAGTTTAAAGAGTGAGTACAAATAACTCATAAGACTTGTAATCAGACTAGCACTCCTGGACAATGCAAATAATTGGTAAGTGTTCAAGAACAATGAATAAATCATCAACTTCTTATAAGATAAATTTGTGTTTTGTGCTAAAAATAAACTATGGATCCAAGATCGATATGAAGATTAGATCATTCAACTAAATGGAAACAAGATGCTTATGGGGCTAGTCACTCTAGAAAACATATTTAATTATGATAACTAGTTGAAAGGTGAGAGGAAAAACATGATGGTGAAGGAGGAAATCTTTAAGCTGATAACCATCTCTGATGACAATCTCTTGAAAAATAGTAGGGTATGCTCCCCATCTAACTTAAAATAATATATTAACCTAATCAAAAGGTATGGCGATATATTATCATGGAGATATAAAGACCTTAGAGGCTTTGATCTAGGCTTAGTTTAGCATATGATCGAGCTTAACCCTAATACAAGGCTAGTCAAGAAGAATCAAAGGTTGGTTAATCCCAATCTTGAGCCCTTAGTGAATAATGATCTCTCAAATCTCATTGAGGCTAACATAATATTTCTAATCAAACATTCTTCATGGGTGGCCAATTTGGTCCTAGTACATAAGAAGAGTGCAAAGTTCCACTTATGCATAGATTTTAGGGACCTCAACAATGCTTCCCTTAAATACCATTACCCCCTCCCTATAATGGATCAAATTATACAAAAAATCATAGGCATGGAAAGGTTTTCACTGCTAGATGGTTTTTTAGGGTATAAATAGGTGCTTGTATAGAAGTCCAATCAATTTAAAAATACATTTACCACTAAGTGGGGTACCTTTGCATACCAAAGTATGCATTTTGGTTTGAAAAATGCAATAGCTACATTCCATAGGGCCATAGATATGAAATTAAAGGGATTCCTCAACAATATCACCATAGTTTACCTTGATGAGATAACTATTTTCTCAAAACATGTCATGGATCATTTGGGTCACCTAGAGCAAGTCTTTGAAAAATGCTGAGAGTTAGGGGTCTATTTGAACCCAAATAAGTGTGTATTCATAGTGCACAAAGGAAATATTTTGGGACACATATTATCCAAAGAGGGAATTTTAATTAACCTTAAGCAAGTCAAGGCCATTATATTATTTCCTCTTCTAAGTCATAAGAAGGGTCTCAAAAGCTTCTTGGGAAAAATAAACTTTGTCAAAAGGTTTATACTAATTTTCACAACTCTAGTCAAGCCCTCACAATAATTACCAAGAAGAGTGTCATGTTTGGTTGGATCTAATAAGGCTTATTTATATTTAAATCCATCAAGCATGCCATCACAGAAGATCCTACATTGATAAACCTATATTATAGCAAGGATTTCATCCTTTATGCATTTGGTGGAGTTGAAGGCATATCAACTCTTATTGCATAGCAAAACAATGATTAACTAGAGTATCTTATCACTTTATTAAGTTAGTAACTCAAGGATTATGAGTTATGATATAACGTTTTAGAGAATAATATCTTCATGGTAATAAGAGATCTCAATAAATTAAGGCACATGCTCTCTAATAATAAGATCCAACTTATGGTCTCACACTTGAGTATAAAAGAATTATTACTTAGCAAGGACATAGGAAAGAAGATAGCTAATTAGGTCATAAATGAAATGAAATACAACATAGACATCCAAATCACCACTCTAGTGTGAGGCAATGAAATCTATGAATAATTTTTAGAGAATGTGAAGAATGAAGACTGTGCATTTCTTACACTACATGAGGACCAACCAAAATATCAAGGTGCCCAAGTAAAATATGGATTAATAGCATGAAGATATCCATTTATGTTGGTTAATATCCATAGGTATTAAATAAATCCAATCACATACATTTTAAATTACAAGCCATTACCTATGTGTTTTAATAGTGCACTCTACAAAAAAGATATCAATATAATCCTCTTGTGATTCATAGATCATAATCAAGTGAACAAGATCCTAGAAGATTTCCATGATAGATAACTAGGAGGACATTCACCAAATACCAATATAGTGAAAATCATATGAGCTTGTTATTATTGGCAACCCCTATTCAAATATGTACATGCATAGGTGTGAGGTTGTAAGAAGTGTGACTTATTTGTAGGTAAGCAAAAATTGGCAGCCCTACCCCTATGCCTAAGATAATATGATCAACCTTTTTTGCATTAGGTTTTATAATTCATCAGCATGATAAATTTACCATCAAGCATTAGACACAAATCAATCCTCATGGTGACCAACTACTTCACAAGGTAGATGGACGTGATAGAGCTCAAGGAATCTAATGAAGTCTCTATTCTATATTTTTATGGGAACATTATTGCAATATTTGGTGTCCTATACACTATTATCTTAGATAATGGACTATCCTTTCTTAGAACTAAGATTAACAAATGGACAATCAATCATACCATCCACCTGAGCACTTCTTCAAACTATTACTCCTAAGGTAATAGTTTGGTTGAATTAATTAATAATAACTTAGTTCACATTATCTAGTGAACCATGGAATTTAATCATCAATCCTAGTATATAGATATCAAGATGTCCCTCTAGACAAATCGAATAACATCAAAAAAGGTTTTGGGGATTTTGGCCTTCATGCTAGTCTATGGGAAGGAAGCAAGGGTGCTAGCATATCTTGAATTCCCTCACTGGAGATAGTTCATCAATTAGAGTTACTCAAAATTGATCCCATGATAGTAAGGTTAGTTGAACTAATTGATCTCAAAGAACTTAGGGCATGAGCCATGCACACTATAAAGCTTCAACATGTAGATACCAAGAGAAAATTTGATAGGATGGATTCTAATAGAATATTTGATGAAGGATAGTGGTAATAAAATGTGACATGGAAGAGAAAATGATAAAATGCATACAAATTTAGATGTTATATGGAGTGGTACATATACCATAGTCATTTGTAAGTAATCCAATGCATACTAGCTTGCAAGACCAAGTGAAGAAGTATTTACTAGCCTCATCCATGGGATTAATCTCAAACACTACCTCTGATGATCATGAACACCCCAGTAAATATTATTTTAGATGTTTTAATTTCCCTAAGTGTCATGCACATGTGTTATTGTTTAAAATAGTTCGATTTACTCCAAGCACATGTGCACAGTTCTATTAGCTTAGTTTAGTCATTTGTTCTAGGAATCATTTAGTGTAGTTGTTTACTTTATTTATCCTTGTACAAGGTATCTTAGTTCCTTCTAAGTTTAGATGTGAATATATCACCTAATCACATTTAGGATAATTAAGATCAAGTAATTCCATATGATTCCATACCCAATGGATTACTTCAAGGTTGATGGATTCTTGCTTAATAGGTAAATGGTCCATAGAGGTTGCCAAAAGTGTTGAACTCAAAGGGACCTCACAAATATTCACATGCTTATGTAGTGATTGAGTTCCCAATAATGAGTCTATGTATAGATTCTTCCCATCTGTGCCCTCACTAAATAATCAACTTAGATTTGCTCATCAACAAAGTGTTGATCTATGCCTATAAGGAGCCACTATTGTATGCCCCATGTAATTATCCTTCACTGCAACAACATGGCACACAAGTTAAATCCTGTAAGTCTCCCTGACTTCAAGTAGTGAAGGAGAGACTAGGCACATATGGATTTTGGGTCATGATGAATTTGCACATAATATCTAAGTGCCCTTCACAATCTCACAACCACATTGTGTAGCCAACTCTATATGTAATATTTAGTGCATAACTACACACAAAAATTTATAAATATGGGCATGCAACAACTCCAATACCTACATAGGATGACAAGATAGAACTCAAGGATATACCTACATGATCATGCATCACCAGATGTCCTAAGAGGATTGGTGGGTGACCACCATAAATGGGAATAGTGGCATCATCCAATAAAACATTGAGTCAATCAAATCAATACATAAATAAATACCAAGGTGGTTATAAAATTATTATAATATGAGTACATGATCTCTTCCATCAAATATCCCAACTACTTCTCCACATTGATATTAAATGTTGTAACTACCCTGATAGTGGGTGATATTTTAATTAATAACCTATGGGATCCTCATTTATTATAAAATCTTGTGTCTTACATTGTAAAAGGGTAGACATATTTTGAGCATTGTAATGTTTCCAAAATTTTCCCTCCAAGGATCCCTCTCCTAGTATAACAAAGCTTTATCCACTGAATCTTTTTGTATTGCCTTAGGATTTGAGATTAATAAGAGCCGATTTGATTTCTTCATTCTTTACATTATGTGTACACTATTGGTTGTTTACCTTTCTCTATGGATGTTTGTCCCTCTCATTATTTCCCTCCCTTAAAACCTATGTACAAAACTAGAAACCATTGCAGGTCATATTTTATGTATACATAGGAATGTATAGGCATTATCTATGGACCATTTTTCATCCCTCTTAGTGTTGCACTATGTTCCATTACCTCTATGCAAAACACTTATGTATTATGTGTTAGGTTGTGGAGCTAAAAGCTTCAACCCTTTGCAAACTGTGGAACAAAGGTTGCTAAGATCCATGAGCACCGGTGTCGTCAGCAGGACCGACGTCGATCGAGACCAGTGCAGAAGGCCACCGGCGACGGCAGGGAGTCGGCCGACGTCGGTAGAACTAGACAAGCAGGGACCGACGTCGGTCACCTGTGAGTTCTAGAACTACTCGTTTCACGGACAGTTAGTTAAGTGAATGAAGAGTTTGCATGTTAAGACCAGCCAGAGTCTTGGGCTGCGAGGATAATTGTCTAAATTAAGAGTCTAAGTTATTGTTTAAGTTAGGGATCTATTTATAGACCCATTGGCATGTATTTTATATGCATGAGATAGAAAGGAAGAGTTCCTTCTTGTTGTAAGATCAGTGAGTTACAGGTTGTTGCAAGCTCATTGGAGATCTACATGTAAGTTTGGTCTTTGAATTGTAGGTTGCAGGTTCATGGGAGATCAACTTGAAGTGCTATAGAGTGCTTGGTGTACCGACAGGGTTATTACTGACTGGTTGGTGAGGTGAACACCAATTCTGTGTGTGAGTTGGTTGTTGGGACCATTTTTTTTGTGTAGGAGAGTGTGTGTGAGAAGAATTATTGTACACTTGAGGTGTGGCGAACTCTGTAAGGTGAAAGAGTGTGGCGGCTCTTTGTTGTATTCTTTTCTGTAAAGTGTTAATACAAGATAGTGTATTGTCTCTCATATTCTATGCTATTGGTGAATTCTAGTTACTTGTGTTTCTGGTTATTTCTGCATATTTAATTGCTTATATTTGGTAATCATACTGTGCTCTTTTTGAGGAGCAAGATCCTAACAGGTGGAATCAGAATAGTGTGTTTGTTCTTGGATTACCACCACCCCTAACAAGTGGTATCAGAGCTTTTGGTTGGGATACTAACAGATTGGTTTAGATCTGGGTAGTGTGTTTTGATTACAGGTTACTCACAGGGTTTCTATTTGAGTGGGAGTTGAGCAATGGCAGAAAACAGTCAGCTACGAATAGAAAATTTTAATGGCAAGAACTACCAATTATGGAGGATGTAGATTGAGGACTATCTATATCAGAAAGATTTGTACTTACCGTTGGGTGGGGTTGTTAGCAAACCCTTGGATATGAAAGATGAAAAATGGGAGGTTCTTGATCGAAAGGCTCTGGGATCTATTAGATTGAGTCTTGAATCATCTATGATTTCTAGCTTATCACAGTGTAAGACAATGGTGGAGTTGATGAAATCTTTGGCAAATTTGTATGAAAAACCCTCAGCTTCTAATAAGGTATTTCTTATGAAGTGTTTATTTAATTTGCAAATGTTGGAAGGTGGATCTATTCATAGCCATCTTAGTGATTTCCATGGTTTGGTAAACTAGTTAAGTTTAGTCAATATTGTATTTGATGATGAAATTAGAGCTCTCTTAATCTTGTGTTCATTACCTAAAAGTTGGGAAGGTTTGGTAATGGCAGTTTCTAATACTGTGTCTCCTTCAAAAGTCTTAAAAGTGGATGATGTTGTGAGTGTGATCTTGAATGAAGAGATACATAGGAAAAGCACAGGTGAATCATCAGGGGATGCTTTGAGTGTTGAAGGTAGAGGAAGGCCAAGAGAGAAGATAGAGTGTGGGAGATTAAGGTTGAAGACAGGTAGGAGATCCAAGTCCTGGTATGGCAGAATAACCTGCTGGAAATGTGGAAAGCAAGGGCACTTAAAGAGAGATTGCAGATCGGGTGAAGATCAGAATGAAGGACATGGAGAAGAAGCAGATGTTATGGATTACGTTGCATAAGATGCTCTGGTATGTTCTTTGGATAAAGTAGAATCTTGGGTTTTAGATTCTGGTGCCTCTTTTCATGCATCCCCACATAGGGAATTTTTTCATGAGTATGTCCAGGGAGACTTTGGAGAAATTTGTGTAGGGGATGGTAAGCCTTGTCATATTGCTGGCAAAGGAAAAGTGAAGCTAAAATTGCAGACAGGTGACACATGGGTGTTAAAGGAGGTCATGCATGTCCCAGTTCTGAAGCGGAATCTGATTTTTGTTAGAAGTTTGGGTGATGAGGGTTGCACAGTAACTCTCACAGTGGACTCTTGGAAGGTTACCAAGGGTACACTTGTTGTAGCTAGAGGTAAGAAAGTAGGTACGCTTTATCTATCTACTTGTATTACTGATTCTCTTTTTGGGTTATCTACTTCAGCTATAGATTCGGAGATGTGGCTTAATAGGCTTGGTCACATAGATAAGAAGGAGATGCTTGTTCTTGAGTCAAAGAGTATGCTTTCAGATTTGGAAGGCATGGATCGTGGTTTCAGTATGCAGAAGAATAAGGTGACATTTCTTGAGGAATCCAATGTTAGTGACAAGAACAGGAAAGCCTTGGTTTTCAAGGAGAAGGTGACGGACAAAGTTCAGCATAAGGTGCAAAGGAATTCTGAGCAGAGCAAGGGTGATTTGGACAAGGGTTTGATCCAAAAAGAGCTCGTGAGAAAAAGTTAGGTCTCACTAGAAAAACATAGAGACCGACGTCGACAGGAAAACCAGCGTCGGTGTCCAGATAGGGACCGACATCGGCTATGTGCAGCCCGACATCGGTGACTCGGGGCAGATAGAGACCGGCATCGGCCAGGGGAAACCGACATCAGCAAGGTGGCAGTCGCAGGGAACCGACATCAGTCGGCTGTAGACTGAGATGTGATCGGCATCGATTATTGAGATGAATTTTGGGTGGACAGCTAGTTGTCATGGAGTCTCAAGTGCCCATATGGAGGACTGAAGGTGTAAGTAAGTTCTTAAATTCATCATTTCCCTTCTTTACACTACTTGTTGCTCACTTATGGTATAGAACCAGGAAGTTGTTAAAGAAGCAGAACAGGTAGATCCAGGAAATAGTGGGAGCTTGGCATGGATGAGGATGTGATTCCTTGGAGGAGAACCAAACAGGTGTTTTGGGTAGAGTTGCCAACTGGAAGTAAGCACTGAGAGACGAATGGATGTTTAGGATGAAGAAGAGCGAAAATGGATACGTGAGATGGAAGATCAAGGTATATGATCTTGTATTACCTGTAGGGCAATAGAGGTTTGATCATTGTGTTTCTCTTTACCAGGTTGGATAATATTAGCTACATTATCCTATTTTCTGTATGATGTGCTTGTTGCAGGGTTACATATATAGGTATTGCTGAACTAAAGGTAAAGCTAGTTCAGGTGTGTGTCATGGAGAAACTAGGAGCAGCAATTTTCTTTGGCATGAGTGTGTTCTAGAGACATGGAGGTCTTGTTGACTTTGTTTCAGGATGATTGTGTGAGACCGGTTAGCACGCCGATGGTTAGACAGTTCACAGAACAGGTGTCTCGATTCACATAATGAGGTTGAGTGCATGGTATGTACTAAACCTGAGTTTTCCCAAGCAGTGGGAGTTGTCACAAGTTTGGAGTCAATCTGGGAAAATAATACTGAAGGGCAATTCAGTGGGACCAGCAGCAGGTGCACATGCTATGCAGGGTCAAGTTCTTTTTCTACATGGTTGTAGATGCGGATGTGGCAGGTAATTTGGATGACAAGTTTTGCACTATAGGATTTTTGGTGGTTGGTCTTCAAGAGTGATCTTGAGGAGGGATACAAAGCCAAGGGAACAAACTAGACAGAGTACAGGTATAGGTACAGGTTGTAGCTATTTATCTCCAAGTGGGAGATTGTTAGGTTGTGGATCTAAAAGCTTCAACCCTTTGCAAACTATGGAACAAAGGTTGCTAAGATCCAGGAGCACCGGCATCGGCAGTAGGACCGACGTCGGTCGAGACCAGTGCAGAAGGCCACCGGCGACGGTAGGGAGTCGGCCGACGTCGACAGAACCAGACAAGCAGGGACCGACGTCGGTCGCCTGTGTGTTCCAGAACTGCTCGTTTCACGGACAGTTAGTTAAGTGAATGAAGAGTTTGCATGTTAAGACCAGCCAGAGTCTTGGGATGCGAGGATAATTATCTAAATTAAGATTCTAAGTTATTGTTTAAGTTAGGGATCTATTTATAGACCCATTGGCATGTATTGTATATGCATGAGATAGAAAGGAAGAGTTCCTTCTAGTTGTAAGATCAGTGAGTTGCAGGTTGTTGCAAGCTCATTGGAGATCTACATGTAAGTTTGGTCTTTGAATTTTAGGTTGCAGGTTCATGGGAGATCAACTTGAAGTGCTATAGAGTGCTTAGTGTACCGGCAGGGTTATTACTGACTGGTTGGTGAGGTGAACACCAATTCTGTGTGTGAGTTGGTTGTTGGGACCATTTTTTTTGTGTAGGAGAGTGTGTGTGAGAAGAATTACTGTACACTTGAGGTGTGGCGAACCTCTATAAGGTGAAAGAGTGTGGCGGCTCTTTGTTGTATTCTTTTTTGTAAAGTGTTAATACAAGATAGTGTATTGTCTCTCATATTCTGTGCTATTGGTAAATTCTAGTTACTTGTGTTTCTGGTTATTTCTGCATATTCAATTGCTTATATTTGGTAATCATACTGTGCTCTTTCTGAGGAGCAAGATCCTAACAGGTGGAATCAGAATAGTGTGTTTGTTCTTGGATTACCACCACCCCTAACATTATGCCTAGTTTGAAGTTTATGTATTCAGTCTTTTAGTTTTATTGTGTCATAAAACAAGTGAGGTAATCTCTCTATTCTTGGTTCATCACATTTTACTTTCTAAAAATCTCTTACCTCCCCCCGCCTTTTCTCTTCTCAAGTCTAGGTTTAGTGTTAGATGTAGGTTTCATTTTTCTCTTTGTAGGTCTACATGTTGGTCATAAACTAAATGTATCTAGAATAGAAGGAATTTGTCTACTTCATAGGTTTATCTCAAGGATCACAAGAGTCCCACACCTTAGGGGATGATCCCATTTTTATAACGAGACATTGAATATCTCTCTTTCATGAGAGTCTAAGGCACCAAGCATGAAAGAGAAACACACTAGTGTATGTGAGATCCCTCTATCACTACGAGTGCACATTTTGAGTGATAACAATTATATTGATCATGTTATTTATGATTTATAAGGATTTATTCATCACTTTCAGTTTTTTTTAATGTGTTAAGGATTTTCAAAATATTTATTACATGATATTTGTCCAATATTAAGTTGGTATCAAATTTGTGGTGACATGTTGCTTATATTAGATGTGTTTGATGGAGGTTTATTTATTTTATGTGAGCTTTATTTTGGATTGATTCAAGTTTGGTTAGGTTTTTTATCTCTATTTTTGTGATATTTGGATATTAGAAGTTTTACTTGAAAAGCTTTGAGAAAACTTGATTGATATTGGATGTGAGCTAGCTTGACTTGGATTAATTAGGGTTTGGTTAACTCTTGAATGTTGATTAATGATTATATAGGACAAGTTAATGGTTTGATATGATTTATTAGGGTTGATTTAAGTAGCCCTTAATTTTAGATTATATATGTGAGATAGGTTTTAAATAGCTTAGAGTATGTGATTATTTTGTTGATAGCCTTTGATAGGTTGGTGTAATCTTTGATTTATTAGGACATGACCTTAGATTTAGATTAATTGATAGGTTAGCTCAAATTAATGGATATATTAGAGTTGGTTGTTCAAGTTTCATTTTATAGATGAATGTTGTATTTGTATTAAAAGTATGTTGGTTTGGATTTAGATTTTTAAAACTATATTAATTTTAAAATTTAATAAAATGTATTTTTTGATGTTATTTTTGATGTGTAAGGGGATTATCTTAGATGCGGATTGAAACAAAATTATATTTTTTTCAATTTTGTAAATATAATGATTGTCTTGATTAATGTGGATGTGAACATGCTTAGGTTATAGATTTAATTTTTTGGATTGACTTGATGATGTAGTGATCATATTGGACTTTGTTTATGGATTTTGATTTTTTGGGATTTGATGAAGAGATTTTATCAATGTGTACTTGGATTTAATGGATGTTTATGTCTTGGTATATTTTATATTATCAATTTTTTATTAGGTTATTTTTTAGTTTAATGTAAAGTGTGGGTTTTCAAATAATACAAGTCTTAACAACACACAAATAATAACACACAATCCACAAGCGTTATGCTAGTGTAAAGGGTTTATAATGAAACTAGTAGCCCATATATGTACTCTCTTGAAGTGGTGACTATATTAGTCTCCCAACCCTCACTCCATAGACATAAGTCATTACTAATCTTTAGGAATGTCATTTACCCTACATTACTAATTGTTTGTAGCTTATAGGTATTAATCTAGGTTTGACAATGCTTTTTAGGTGCATCTTATAAGTACCTTATGGTATGTGGGGCCTAAGTTCATGTTTCATGTAAGATGCATTTGGCCTAATTACTGGAGTGTGATCTAATAACTTCATGAATTTATTTGTTTTTAATCTCTCTTATCCAACTTCATCATTTTTCCTTGAATTTGTATACCCCAATAGAAAATGGGTTTTAGATTAGTGCATGGTGATGAAATCTATGTCACAACCCTCACAAAGACTATGAAAAAATTTTGGGGATGATTTCCATGTCACATTGTCCTCAAAATAAAATTAAAAAATTAGGCATTTATTGTTTTTAATCCCAAATTTTGCCCAAGGTTACAAGGGGAGAGCATACACAATCTATCATCAAGTTAAACATACATACAAAAGGATCAATAAAAGATAAACTAATGATATTTGATCACAAAAGAAGTAATGCCAATTATTTCTAAACCCAAATATCTCCCAAGGGGTGAAAGGGTTACATAAAACAACATTAATTTATTAAATTATGATTTAAAATATGGTTTTTAATGACTTTTTTATTTTTAATATCTAACAAGCAAACCAACAAACACACCATTAGTATTTTTGATTCATGTCTTTGGCATGTGATTATCAAAAAAATGTTAGTATTTAGAAGGTTTGGCCTTTGACAATCATGTACCTACAAGTGAGAATTAATAATTTATTCATATTTGTATAATTTTATGTTTTCAAAAATTGACATTTTTTTAAAAATAATAGTTTGACATGGTTTGCCTCTTCTTTCTATTAAAAACAAAATATAAAAAAAGTATTTTTTTTGTTTTATTTATATAATTTTTTTAAATAATAATAATAAACCATAAGAATCCAACCAAACTTATTATGATATATATTTTGATATATGTGTATGCAAAAATTATATGTGGTTATTATGGAAGGCAATGGCTTTCCATTTTATTTTGCTAGCAGTCGCTTCAAGTTGACGGATGGTATTATAAGTCTATGGTAAAAAATACCATGAATTTATCACATATATATAAGTGTGGAGATACAATATCATGTTTCACAAATAAAATTAGGGGAAAAAGGTATTTTTTATATGGAAAAGGGTCAGTACACATAAGGCATGTGAATTGTTTGACAAAATTCCTAAGCGACATGTGGTCTCAAGAACTATGTATTATTATTGGATATACATAAAATGGGCTTATTGAAGAATTGTTGTAAATTTATAATCAAATGTAATTGGCAATGGCATATCCTAACTCATCAAACTTTTCCATAGTCCTTCCAGCTTGCACTAAAATGGGAAATTTTCATACACCATGTGAATCACTACAAAGTATACATCAATAATTTATTTCTTAAGAGTTGAATAAGAGATAATAAGGTTAGGGAGGATAATACATGAAAATAAAACTAAAAATTATCCACTATAAATTATGAGCACATCATATTTGTAGCTTACTTTCATAGAATCTCTACACATGGTTATTAATGTAGAACTTTGATTTCACCATACATTTTAGACCTATTCTAATAAATGTATGCTCATAGTCATAAGGAATGTGAACCAATTAAAAAATGCCTCAAATATGTGTGATATCTTTGAATGCCATGATTTTAGGATATGCACAAAATGGGCTTTGTAAAAAGCCTTAGATACTTTTAAGCAAATACAATTTTTTAACAGCGTAATTTTGAAACAAAAAAATAATTGATAGTAAAAATAATAAGTAATTAGTTAAGGATGATGAGATGATAAGGACTAACAGTTGATATTAATTTAGATAAATTTTGTTTCATTATTCAAATATGAAAGGCCTAATAATACATAAGTATTATCTTGGATAAATAAAAATAATGTTCATATTGTGTTTTAATAAGATGTGAAACTTATCAAAAAAAACATTTAGTTTAAACAATTATGCAGATGATGGTAGTTTCTTCTAGACTTTTAATAAGCTTCAAAACAAGGGACAAGATAATTTATTCACAGCTTGTGGGTTTTGAGATGGATAAATCCTTTTTTAAATATTTAATCAAATTATAGATTATATAATGTTCTTGTTAAATCAAATTCAAGGAGATTAACCCACTCCCACCATGGTCACCAAAATTTATGAAATAGAAATTATAATTGTGTTACAAACCATGAAATCTTCACTCAAAGCTTCTACTCTAATATAAATAACAATACCTCATATTAGGATAAGTAAAATATCAATTAAAAACATGAAAATAAAATTAGTTATACCTTGTTTTACCTTTTAATACCCCTTCTTTTTTGAGAAGATTTTCCCAATTGGATTAATTTCTTGACGATAGATGGATTGCTCAATTATTGATGTATGATTTCTCTTGCTAGCTCAATATTTTTCTATCACTTTGGTATAAATTACTTGATTGATTGGTAAGGTGATAGAACTATTGGATTATTGGATTTTATCTTTTGGATCATTTAATGTTTTCCCCAAATTTTACTAAGTTGTTTTGCATAGGGGTGTAGCTTTATTTAAAGATCCAAATGGAATAATGGATGGTTTTAATTGATACATGGTAGATCTTGATCAAGGGTGGAGAATGGATGAGATAATTTGGTAGTTGAGATACATGGAGTTTTAAATTCCTTACAGAATTATAGAGAGATGTTAATGATCTCAATCGATGGTGTGGAGCTCAAGGTGGTGGATTAGGATATTCTAGAGGAGTTTAGTATAATTAATGATGGATTATATATGGATTAGTGATTATATTTTCTATCAATGTTATTATAGGTATTTGGGGGTAGTTAGGAAGGAATATAAAATTCATGTAAAATTGTAAGGATATTATTATCAATCAAGAAGGTGATGAGTAGATGATTCATTAGGACAAAATCACAATGTGATAAGGGAAAAGGTTGAGATGATGGAAGAAGATTTAGAGGTAATTTTAGGGTGTTTTTAATATGGTTTATAAGTCATGGTATTAATGTGATAATAATTAGTTTTGAATGATGATAAAATTAGTAAAAATAGAGGAGAAGAAATTTTTAGATGTCTACATCTACCAACCAATGATTTTGCCTATATCAGTTCATCTTTTTTATGAATTTGGACAATAATAAAACCTTTCAATAAATCATTAAAGGAGGAAATATGAAGAAATTATTCTAGTTTTTTGGGCTTCTAACTAGTTTATTTCCAAAACTCACTTTAACTTCTCTCCTCAATGTAAACCATGACCCTTTCTCCCAATGTATGCTTAATGGGGATATTTAGACTATCCCAAGGCTTAATATAATTTAGAGGAGAATTGATCGTTAGACATCCTCCCATAATTGAGATTTATTTCTTAATCCCACATTACATTGACTACCTTTCCATAATAGTCTCTTACATTTAACTAAATTATTCCAAAACCATGATCTAGTTGGAAGGGATACAATTGAAATAAACCTTTCACCCTCTACACTATTTAAATATTTCACCTTAAGAATTATAGTCCACTAATTATTCTCTTTTATAAATCTTTGCCCAATTTCAACAAGTAGAGATTTGTTCATAGTTGTCATCCTTTGAATTCCTAACACTACTTACTCTTTAGGAAAGAATACACTTTTAAGAACTACCAAGGTAATTCTTTGATTCTATTTAATTATTTTCCACCAAATATTTTTTAAATTTTCTCATTTTATTCACTATATTTCATGGAATTTTGAGGATATACATGAGATAAATTGGGAGGATTTGAAGAGTAATTTTGTGGAGGTGCAATTTTCCTACCTAAGTAAGAAACCTTTTCAACCCACTAATTAATGTTAATATATATCAACTAGATAATTCCAAATAAAATTAGACATTCTACCCTTCAATAGGGGCATGCATAAATTGGTTGAAGGAAGATATTTTACTTGGTATTCCATAATGTTTGAAATTTTATTTTGATGGTCGAGAAGAGTGTTGATGAATAAAATAGTGCTCTTATCCAAGTTTATTTCCTAACTTAAAACTTATTCTTAGCTCTCTAGCAACTTCTTAAATTCCTTTTCTTCTTGCCTAATTATTCCTATATGATTAATGTGTCATCAATAAATTATTGATGAGAAACTAGTTCAATAGAAGAGATTGATTTAAAACCCTTAATCTATTCTTTGATAAGAGTTGCAAATAAATTTATTCCTAACACATTATCCATAATAATAAAAATATAAGTTGAAATAGGGTCCCCTTATATTATAACTATCTCAATATGAAAAAATCCCCATTGGAGAACCATTTATCAACATCGATAACATAGGAGAGGAGAACAATAAAAAAGTTAATTTTTTAAAATGTTATTCAAAACCATTTTTTTCTAAGATTTTATCAAGAACAATCCTTGGCACGCTATCATAATCCTTGTGCATATCAATTTTTATGATAACATCCACCTTGTTACTATTTCCCATAGAGTGAATAACTTAATGAACTATAATTATGTTTGGTGATTTTTTTCCATGAAAAAAGCCTCCTTGTTAAGATATGTGTTAACCAAATTTGACTTGTAGTAAAATTATGTCAACCCATAATATTTAAAACTTTTTAATAAGGTTCCATAGGTCCTATGGGGTGTCATGTTAGTCTAGTAGCATACTTAACCTTATCCTAGTCCTTGTCTAAGCTCACCCTCCATGAAATGGCCTAGCCAACCAAAGTCAAACATGGTCAAACCTTGGTCAAATTTGGTCAAAGGTATATTTTGTGTCAATTTTTCCTATAATGGTATTTAACATGATTCATATGGTTTAAAATTCATTAATTTGCCATTGGTTATGTCTCATGTGCAAAAGGGGGTCTTTTGGCCATTTTTTAGCCCATTAATGGACTTGTATGGACTTTTAAGAGGGTAAATTTCTCACCAAGATAATTTTAAACATGGGAAAGGTCATCATAATTTCATGTATATTCATATTTCATCCAAGAAGTAGTTATGTTCAGTGGTTGGTAGTTTTTCCTTATTTTTAGGGGCTTTTAGGCACTTATATGGCCTCTATGATCTAATCTCCAGATAAAAACATGGTGGGGTGTCTCTTCACCTCCCCTAAAAATTTTACACAATTTGTGTGTAATAATTTCATCATAAATTTCATTTTTAACTCATTTTCTCCTCTTTTCCCATTGGCAAGCTAATAATGGTCAACTTCAAGCACTTGACCTAGGCCGTATAGGTGGAATTAGAGGGATTACTTTTGGGGGTAGATTGTACTCTTAGTAAACTTTATTTTCATAAAAATAATTTTAAATTTGGTTTCTAATATTTTATGAACAATCAATTACACCCCATGAATCTTTTTATGGGCTTATAACCATGAGGGGGTCTTTATTTGAGCTTGCCCAATTTTTATTATTTTGGTCTGATCGGTTTGTGTGTTAAAAGTGTTTATACATGATTTTCTATAAATTCCCATGTTAATTTTAGTTATTTAAATCTCAATGTCTAATAAAATCCCTTTTAGGCTTGTTCATGCATGTAAAATGTCATGGTCTGTACCAACAATCATCTCAATTAACTTTCAAATGACTATCCATGTCAGTAAAAGTGATTTGATGTTGTTTTGATGATTATCCTAAAGTTTAGGTTGTATTTAAGGGTTTATAAGTTTTTTTTAGTGTTTGGAGAGTCTTATCCTTGCAAAATCTTGCATTTTCATGTTCTTGCCTATATACCATAGTCAAATCTTCATTTTTAGACCCCTACTGATGTCATGGTGACATATGTAGAGATGTGAGGAGAACCTATTTAAAACCCATGATTACATATGAGAACCATGCTAGGCTTGTTATGATAAGGAATGGTCAAGGGGATTTATAAGCCACTCAATAAAGATGAAGATTGATTTTAGGCTCTTAGTCCCCAAATGTTAAAAAAAAAATTGGGGTTTTTAAGGATTAATATGATCCATGGTAAAAGAGGTTTCCACCATTTTTTTTATTTTGGCCTTATATGCTATTCACCTAGATAAATTATGCCAATTTTGGGAGCCAAAGAGTAAGTGGAAGGTGGACTTTGAACTCCTCTAAGTTGTCAAGAAACCTACTAAAAGTTAGCAGTGATATCTATAGGATTTTCATGGAGTGTTCACCCTACAATGTATTTGGTAAGTCCTAGTCCATGTCTAATAAGGGTAAAAAACTCAAAGGGTTCCAAAAGATAATTCCAAGAAAATTTTCCATGAGAGAGGACACAATTTATGGTAATGACCTATTAGACCTATACTCTATCCGTACACAAGACAGTGACAATCATCTATAGGTAGAAAAGTCAAAAGTTTCAGAGATGAGCTTGATAATGAAGAGGATGAGGAAATTTTATGTTTTGAAGGCAAAAAAATACATCCATACCATCAAAACCACCATGAACATTTCCATATTTACCCTAGAAGACACCTATAGACCTAAAATGAAGAGAATTTAGCCACCTACAGCTGAGCAGACAGTGGAATGAGGTTAGAGCATTTGAAGAAGTGTTAAGGAAATTTAGAGCCAAAAGAGGTGGTAATGTCAAAACCTAAGTAACTTGTGGATCTAAAATAGTTTCTAAATAAAAAATCAAGATCAATTACATACCACTCTCACCCTAAACTAACCTATAGGCAGGGTCCTAGGATTATCTCAATGCAAGAGGATAAAAAGCAATTGGAAGGTCTAAAATCCCAAGATGCTAGTTTGTAAGGATGGGCTCACATTGACATAATGATATGGGTCAAAAATGGACTATGGGATGTGTTTAAACCTTGGTTAAACCCTCCAAATAAAGGCACCTAAGAGAGGATACCCTATTCATTGCCATAATTAGATAGGGTCATAAACAAGAAAGGAACATGATGAGAATTTTCTGCCTAGGGAAGATAAGGGGAATTTCAAATAGTGTGATATGACTTACTCATAATCAAATTAAATAAGTAAAATTCCCAAGACATCCTCAAGCTTTCTAAGGTCCTTTTCCCACAAGAAAATAGGCTCAATCCGTATAGGTAAGGTAAGGAAAGCCTTGTTTCAAGGTGGAGTATGAAGGTTTCAGTAAGAAGAGAGGTTTTCAGTGGATCCCTAGGTTACACAATCATGAAATTATGGTAAGGATAATCCATGATAATGAGAGGCAAGAAATTACAAAAACATTAGCCTTCTCCCTCTAACCCTATAGGCAATTTATTAAAAAACTCAGTCTTGATTTAGATCAGTTGGAGGGTCATTATTTAGATTCAAGAGCTCAAACATGGTTTATTTAATTATAAAAGCCTAGGATATCATCTAACATAATTGGTTTTTTGAGATCAATAAGGTAAGTTCCCCCTATTTTGTCTCAGACAAGGGTCACTCTTCCCTTGCACAGACCTTGCAAATTTGGAAAATATGGTCAAAACCATGCACCAGAAGTGAAATAATGTTTAAAAAATGTTTGGTTAGTTTAATCACACTTAATACCATTATTGAAACTTAATTTTAGGGTTATAAACCATACAAGATGTTTGGAGCTACTATGTTTGTAGGTGTAGCCAATTGTGCAAGCAATGGGTCTAATACCAAATAGAGGTTCATTCTTAGTTATATACTTTGGTAATTCATCTAATGTATTTTTCCATGTGTTTAAAAGCATATTTGGGGTTTCTAAGCTATCTAAGGAAATAAAATAATTATAGAAGAGTTTTTTAACCCAAATGTGTAGGTAGAGTCCTTGCATAAGGTATAAGTCTAATCCTATAGAGTAACCATTCTTGTTTCTAGTTATTAATGAGCTATCCCAGATAATTTAAGAGGAAAATAGGATATATTTAGAGGTCATACAACTATTTTTTGGTATGATAACCTCCCCAGAAGCCACTTTAGGCCTAAAAGATGCTCAAACCCTCGCAGGAGGCAAGTAATGGCTTGAATGACCAACTTGAGTTGCTCACATCTTTCATAATATTTTTCATGGGAGTTGGAGTTGTTTGGAGAGGTTGTATTAGGTCCTTAAGAATCCAAAATTTCCATTTGGAGAGAATTTTAATGTCAAACCTTTATGAACAAAGGTTAAGAGTATAAACCCTTTAAAACCCTATTTTGAGACCTAGAGGTGAAAATGAGCCTAAAAGTGCACCCAAATGGAAGAATTTGACCATGAGTTATGAAGATAAGTTGTTTCCAAATCCATGAGGATCATATTAATTGACTTTTATTGTATGGAACTATAAGAAAAAGAGGAAAACTGGGCTTATTTTGACCATTTTTGTGTTGTGTAGGCATGGTGAAATTTCAAAAGATGAAATAAATTTTGGATGGAATATTAGGAGTTTTTATAAGTCCTTATGGTAATTATATAAAGTTCCTAAGATCATAAGTTTGCCTACAAACTCATTCTTTTCAGCCAGTCTAGTGAGCCAGCGAGTGAGGACTTAGAAGAAATGACAAATCTTCATTTGAAAATCCTTTAAAGTCCAATTTATTGTAAATGATGGTATGATAACTAATTAAACATTTAATTTCTCATATTTTATGGATAATATTCTAGGTTTGAATATTTTTAAGGTGCCAAGTGTGACAGGTGAAGGGAAGAGGGTTATTTTAAGATTGCCAAGTGTGATCATGCATGGCCAAGATGATAGGAAGGGTTAAGAGCCTTCCTAATTCATGTGAGGGATTCTTAGTAACCCTTTAAACTCATATTCATCATCAAATTGATCATTTGTATAATTTGGGCAGTTTTACAAGGCTAACCATAAGGGGCAGCTTTTTATGCATAGAAAAGGAGTTTCTTGACTATTTGTAGGTCTTAAATGATTCTAGATGATATTTTTAACTCTTTACATGGATAATCTCACCTAATAATTCTCTATAATTCATTTTTTATTTTTCTTTACATTTTTGACACATTTCCTTGTGCCTCTTCAACTTCTCATCTCTCTCTCTTCTTCCAAGTTCTATAAATTATGGCCTTTTGGCTATTGTATGCATGTCTCTGCCTAGGTATGGTGAAGCCCTAAATTTTTTTTACCTTGAATAAATAAATATAATTGTTTTTCCTCATTCAAATATTTCATTAATTTTACATGCTTGGTATTGTGCAAGTGTAATTTCCATTTACCTTCACATGTTGATTCCATTAGTACCTAATGTATTATGATTTCTTTGTTGCAGGTCAATAAGAAGTATCTAAGAGAATGCAGGTGTAATTAAGTAGGATAATCAATAGAATGAATTATAATTCTTATTTTTTATTTCCTCCTATCCTATATCATCTCCAAGACCTCATGTTGAAGCATTGATGTGAGAGGAGAGGTTGATGTTGAATGAAGTGTATGTGCCACTTGTCCCTAGTTTCAAGTGTATGTTAAAGGTATGAGTAGAGAAAATATTTTTTTCCATAACCTCCAATATAATAGTTTAATTTCAGTTATTATAACCCTTTTTTATCCCCCCAAGTTGTTAGTAGTAGGAGTATGGGCTTCAATGATGCATCAAGGGGAGTTAGCCCCTAATATAGAGATCCACCTCCTAACAGGGATACCCACAGCCCTGAGATGGTTCCATTATCTCACTTGAATGAGGAGAATCTTGTCCCATCTCCTCATTAGGTTCAAGTTCAAGTGACAATAATTTTTTTCATGCCCAATGGGACTAGAGGTCCTTTACTTGAGAATTTTTTATGTTCTTCTCACGATATTAGCCTTTGGAGGCAATCCACTAAGCACCAATGGTGAATCCAAGTACATATCTACTAGTTCAGAAGTCTACGTATAACTATTGAAATTTTTTTTCTTGTTTTTTACTCTTTTTTTGAAGTAATTCATGGATAATTGTGAGTTTGATCTTGTTTTAACATAAGTTCAGGAGTTATGTCTAGCCTTGCCTCTTCCTCCTAATTATGAGCAAGTTCTTGGCCAACCTTGTCATGATTCTCATCAAGCATATTTTTCAATGACCAGCCTTATCAATTTTTTACTCCATCTATGCCACCTAGCTCCTCTCCAAGACACTCCATTTTTAGTTTCAAAAGGACTCTCCTTGGTTATCAAGACTATATGTTAGACCTTGACACTAGGTATGGTTGTGGTCAAATTATCCCTAGTGTTTGTGTCAAGAGTGTGAGGGGTACTTAGGAGCAAGTTAAAAATTAATGGATCCATATAGATAAATTTATTTGGCCATGCCTTTCTAATTATATTCTTGATATTTTTGGTTTGATCTTCCATCTAGAAGAAAGGTTGAGACCTTATGAACAACCTCCACCTAGGCAGCCTCAAGGTGTCCTAAATTCCTTGTCCTTTTCCCAAAACTTCTCCTCTTAGAAACCCATTCAATAAAGTATCCAAGGGAAGGAGGATATCATGATGGAGAAATTTGGTATAGTTGGGGGATATTGTGAAGAATAAGGATTGAGTTTTTAAGCTCACCTTAAAAGGGAAATTGAGTTGGCAAATCAGGTGTGAATGAAATATATTATGGTAGCTAAAAGTGAATTATATAAAGCTACCTCTCCAAATTGAAATGAAGGTACCAATCCCAAGAAAAATCCAAGTTTATTAAACATATCCTTCACCCCTTCATAATCCCCTTGATCTCATGAAAATATCCTTGAACCTACCTTCCCAAGATGGAAAGATGTGATGGTAACTCATGAAGAAAGGAGCAAATCATGCTTAAGTGGAGAAGTTGTTAGGGAAGATACTTTTGGAACCATTCAAATTCCTCCCACCCCTCCTCAAGAAGATATTAAAACCATCCTTCCACCCCTTCTAACTAATCAAGTTTCCCCTCCTAATGTTGGGAATTGTATTGCCACTTGGGAATCCCCTTTGGACAAGCTCCCTATTTTTGAAGTGCCTAAGGTTGATGTCACTAGGAGGGAGGATGAGATTGAAATATTAGATTGGATTGAATATGTAAAAGGGATAAATTATGATGAGGAGAGGTTAGGTTTTTAGGATATGAATGAATATTTCCACTGTGTTGGAAAAGATGCCTTGAAGCAAGTTCTCTTGGACTCTAAGGAAGCAGAAGAAATGGCCTTTTTTGTCTCTCCTTTTCATGATACAAATCATCCAAAGGATGATGACCTATGGAAATTTTTTGAGAGCATATGTAATAATTTTAAGCTCTCAAAGAACCTCAAAATTCCTTGGAGTTAACCAATCATGACAAGAAAGAAGATGTGTCTCAAAGGGAGGACATGTGGTAGATTTACATGCAAATGTTCCAAGAGTATGAGGAGGAAAATACCAAGGTCCTAGATAAGTAAGATCAAGATGATAGAGAAAAAATTCATGCTAAAGAGAAACATCCTGAATAGATCCTAGACCATAATATAGCAACCTATGATGATTTTAGGCCTTTTGAAAGTTATTTGGAGCTTGTCTCTACATCCACCCTATGTAACTACCCCAGCAACTTCCATGAAAAAATTCAACAAGAAACACTTCCAAATGGTTCTGATATAATTCTCCTTGAAGAGTTTGAAGAGATTATAATAATGGAAAAGGATGATCAAATCCTTCAAGGAGAGATGAACTTGTAACAAATTATCCCATATATGGATTTTCAAATTTTTCATGACAAGATGAAGGGACAGTAGTTTGAGGCATGATTTGAGGTTTCAGAGAACCTTATCCACTTTTAAAATACATGGGAGATGACTCTATTTAATGATGTACAAAACCAAAGAGCAAAGAGAAGGCAAGAGTCATCTAACACCCCATCTAAGAAGAAGAATGTTTGTCATCCTCACTCATCTAGTGAGGAAGGAGACCTAAGCTACTTCCCTTTTGATCTAGGAAGGGAGGTATAATTAAGAGAAATGTATATATTTGTTTCCTTTCTGTTGTGTTTTGTTTTCCCTAAGTGCTTAATATCACAAGTGTGTCCTTGTTTTATGTTTTGTTTGGTCTTTATATGTGTTATGTTTTCCATTATTATGTTTTTAGTCAAGATTCCTATCTTGTTGGTATTTTCAAGGTTTAATACTAATATTTATAGGTTTATTCTGACTCCCTTACCCAAAGGATAGGATAAGGCTACTATTCCTTAACATAGGCAAGCATGTGACCCCTAGGAGTTGATAACTTATTAACCAAATTTGACTTCTAGTCAAATTAGGTCAACCCATACTATTTAAAACTTTTTAATAAGGTTACATAGGTCATATGGGGTGTTATGTTAGTCTAGTATCATACTTAACCTTGTCATAGTCCTTATCTAAGCTCACCCTCCTTGAAATGGCCTAGCCAACTAAAGTCAAACTTGGTCAAACCTTGGTCAAATTTGGTTAAAGGTATATTTTGTGTTAATTTGTCCTATCATGGTATTTAACATGCTTCATATGGTTTACAAGTCATTAATTAGCCATTGGTTATGTCTCATGTGCAAAAGGGGGTATTTTGGCCACTTTCTAGCCCATTAATGGACTTGTATGGACTTTCAAGAGGGTAAATTTGTCACCAAGATTAGTTTCAATATGGGAAAGGTCATAATAATGTTAGGTATATTAATATTTCAGACAAAAAGTAGTTACTTTTAGTGGATGGTAATTTCTCCTTGTTTTTAGGGGATTTTGGGCACTTGTACGGCCTCCATGACCTGATTTCCAACTAAAAACATGGTGTGGTGTCTCTTCACCTCCCCTCACCCATTTCCACACTTGGTGTGAAATAATTTCATTAAAAAATTCATTAAAACTAATTTTATCTTATTTTCCCATTGGTAAGCTAACAATGGTCAACTTCAAGCACTTGGCCTGGGTCGTATAGGTGGAATTAAAGGAAGTGCTTCTAGGCTTGGATTGTACTCTGAGTACACTTCATTTCAATAACAAGAAATTGAAATTTTATGGCTCCTACTTTATGAAAAAATAGTTGCACCATAGGTATATTTTTATGGGCTTACAACCATGAGGGGATATTTCTTTGATATTTTCTTAGTTTTTCTTGTTTTGGCATGATGGGTTTGTGTGTTACAAGTGTTTCTACATGATGGGTTTGTGTGTTGTAAGTGTTTCTACATGATTTTAAAGGAGATGAGCTTGATCATGAAGGGGATGAGAAAATTTTATGTTTTAAATGAAAATAAATACCTCCATGTCATCAAATTCACCATGAACAAGTCCATCTTGACCCTAGAAGACACTTATAGACCTAAAATGAAGAGAAAATAGCCACCTACAACTGAGCAAATAGTGGAATGAGGTTATATAATTTGAAGAAGTGTTAAAGAAATTTAGGGACAAAAGAGGTGGAAATTTCAAAACCTAAGTAAATTTTTGATCTAAAAGAGTTAATAAAGCAAAAATTAGGATCAATTACATACCACTTTCACCCTAAACTCACCTACAGGTAGGGTCCTAGGACTATCTCAATCCAAGAAGACAGAAAGCAATTAGAAGGTCTAAATAGCCAAGATGTTAGTTTGGAAGGATGGGATAATATTTAAATAAGGAGATGGGTCAAAAAGGTATTATGTGATGTGTTTAAACCTTGGTTAAGAACTCTAAAGAAAGGCACCTAAGAGAGGATACCTTATTCACTACCACAGTTAGACAGGGTCATAAATAAGAAAGGGACATGATGAGAATTTTATGCCTAGGAAAGAGAAGGAGAGTTTAAAATAGTGTTATATGACTTAATCATAATAAAATGAAATAAATAACATGCCCAAGACATCCTCAATCTTTCCAAGGTCCTTTTCCCACAAGTAAATAGGCTCAGTCCGTATAGGCAAGGTAAAGAAAGCCTTGTTTCAAGGTGGAGTATGAATGTTTTAATAAGAAGAGAGGTTTTGAGTGGATCCCTAGGTTCCAAAATAATGAAATGAGGGTAAGTATAATCCATGAGAAGGAGAGGAAATAAATTACAAAAATGCATTCCTTCTCCCTCTAACCCTACAAGCAATTTCTTAGAAAACTTAGTCTTTAGTTTTAGATCAATTGGAGGGTCATTATTTGGAATCAGAAGATCAAAATTGGTGGAGGTCATCCTAAAGACCTAGGGTATCATCTATAATAATTGTTTTTTTCATATAAATAAGGTAAGCTCTCCCTATTTTGTCTCAGATAGGGGTCACTTTTCCCTTACACAGACCTTGCAAAGTTTGAAAATTTGGTCAAAACCATGCACCAAAAGTGAAATAATGTTTAAAAAATTTTTGGTGAGTTGAATTAAACTTAATACAATAATTAAAACTTAATTTAAAGGTTTTAAAACATACAAGATGTTTAGAGTTACTAGGTTTATAGGTGTAGCCAGTTGTGCAAGCAATGGGTCTAATACCAAATAGAGGGTCATTCTTAGTTATAGCTTTTGGTAAGTCCTCTAATGTATTATCCCATGTGTGTAAAATAATATTTTTGGTTTATAAGCTATCCAAGGCAATAAAATAATAAGATAAGAGTTTTTGAACCCAAATGTGTAGTTAAACTCCTTGCACAAGGTCTATGTCTAATCCTATAGAGTAACCATTCTAGTTTCTAGTTCTTAATGAACTATCCCAAATAATTTAGGAGGTGAATAGGATATATGAAGAGGTCATAAAACTCTTTTTTGGTAGGATAAATTCCATAGAAGCCACTTTAGGCCTAAAATGTGCTCAAAACCTTGTAGGAGGTAAGAAATAACTTGAATGGCCAAGTTGAGTTGCTCACATCTTTCATAATATTTTTCATGGTACTTGGATATGTTTGGAGAGTTTGTATCAGGTCCTTAAGAATCCAAAAGTTCCATTTGGATATAATTTCAATGTCAAACCTTTATTAACAAAGGTTAAGAGTATAAACCCTTTAAAACCCTATTTTGAGACCTAGAGGTGAAAATGAGCCTAAAAGTGCACCCATATAGAGTAATTTGACTCTAATTTATAAAGATAAGTTGTTTAAAACTACATTAGGATCACATTAATTGCATTGGGTTGTATAGAACTATAAAAAAGAGGAAAATTGGGCTTATTTTGACCATTTTTTATGTTGTGAAGGCATGGTGAACTTCCAAAAGATAAAATCACTTTTGGATGGAATATTATGACTTTTTATAAGTCCTTATGGTAATTATATCAATTTAACAAGCTCTTAAGTGTGCCTACCAACTCATTCTTTTTAGCCAGTCTAGTGAGCCAACTAGTGAGGACTTAGAAGAAATGACAAATCCTCATTTGAAGATCCTTTTAAGGAAAATTTATTGTAATTAATGGTATGATAACTCCTTAAACATTTAATTTATCCTCTTTTATGGAATATATCATTTTTGAAGAGTTTGAAGGTGCCAAGTGTGAGAGGTGAAGGGAAGAGGGTTATTTTGAGACTGCCAAGTGTGATCATGCATGGCCAAGATGATAAGAAGGACTAATAGCCTCCCCAATGCATGTGAGGGATTATTAGTAACCCCTCATACCTATATTCATCATCAAATTTATCAAGTGTATATTTTTGGTAGTTTTTCAAGGCTAATCATAAGGGGCAGTTTTCTATGCATAGAAAAGGAGTTTCTTGACTATTTACAGGTCCTGAATGATTATAGATTATATTTGTAACTCATAACATGGATTAACTCACCCAATAATTATATCTCATGCATTTTTAATTGTTCTTAACATTAGTGACACTAGTCCTTATGCCTCTTCAACTTCTCCTCTCTCTCTTTTCTTCCAAGTTCTATAAATTTTGGCCTTTTGGCTATTGTATGCATCTCTCTACCTAGGTATGGTGAATCCATACTAAAATTTTACCTTAAATAAATAAATATAATTTTCTTACCTCATTCAAATATTTAATTAAGTGTACATGATTGGTATTAGTCTTGTGTAAGTGTAATTTCCATTTACCTTCACATGTTGATTCCATTAGTACCTAGTGTATTGTGATTTCCTTCTTGCAGGTCAACAACAAGTGTCTAAAGATAATTTAGGTGTAATTGAGTCGGATACTCAATATAGTGTCTTATAATTCCTATTTTTTAGTTCCTCCTATCCTATGTCATCTCCAAGACCCCATGTTGAAACATTGATGTAAGAGGAGAGATTGATGTTGAATGAAGTGTATGTGTCACTTGTCCTTAGTTTCAAGTGTGTGTTAAAGGTATGAGTAGATAAAATATTTTGGTGCATCACATCCAGTAGAATAGGTTTAATTTCAGTTATTCTAACCCTTTTCATCCCCCTAAGTTGTTAGTAGTATGATTATGAGCTTCAATGATGCATCAAGGGGAGCTAGCACTAATCTAGAGATCCACCTCCTTATAGGGATACCCAAAACCCTGAGGTGGTTCCATTGTATCAATTTAATGAGGATAAGCTTGTATCATCTCCTCATTGGGTGTAAGTTCAAGTAAAAATAATATGATTAGAGGAAGAATTGGTTGCATACTTATGGCTAAGATATTTGTAAATATTTTGTATAGAGTATTTTTCTCTTTATTTCAAGGTAAACACTAAAAATGTGTTATTAATTTATCCTAGGATTTTACATGAAATAAAAAATTCTTGCATATCTTCAATCACATCATTTTAGACAATCTCCCATAATTCTTGGAAAATGTCAATGGGAAATCATCTAGACCCAACACTTTGCCTTGCCCCATATAGAATACTATGAACCTAACTTATTCATCAAAAGGAGGTCCTATAAGAATATAATTTTCTACTTGGGAAAGAATGGGAGGTATGGAATCCATGAATTCCTTCTCAACTTCAGGATTATTTTCCACCTTACTTGTTAAGAGAGTTATGAATTAAATATTAGTATCTTCTATTATAACCTTTATAGTGTGCTTAGAATACCATATTCTCTAGAGATATCCCTTATTATATATCATTTATATGTTTCAAGATTGAGCTATGGAAAAATCTAGTGTTCTTATCACCTTCTAATAGACGTAAAGCCCTCAACTCATATATCTAGAAGGTTTCTTATTTTATAGCAAGAGGTCTTAGAATTCACTTAATAAGCTTTTTTATTTGCAATATAAGTCATTTTTCATGACATTGGATTGGATATATTTTTATACATTCCCACTTCTTGTATAATTATCTTCTTTTTCTCAAAAATGGTTCTAAGAGCCTCTTTGTTTCATTTTTATAGATTAGATTTTATGTTTTTCTATATTTTTATTAAGTTTAAACATATCAAAAAAATTAACACATAGGTTCCACCATTATTTTATTCTATCTTCCAATCTAGGTGAAGGAGCTATGTGTTTTCAAATCTAAATGGAATGTTTGTTTCCTTCATCTCCAACTCTAAATTAAGGATGAGGGGTTGTGATTAGATCCAATTTTAGGTAATGAAGACAATAAAAAAATTAAATAAAAACTCAATCAGTTGAGACAATAAATCTATCTAATCTAACCTAGATGATATTTTATCCCAACCTCATATTAGTCCAAGTGAAGCTTGATCCCCTTAACTCTAAATATAGTAATCCACAATCTAAGATAAGCCTAGCTAAATCCTCCATACTTTTAGTGAACTCCAAGTTACCCATTCTCTGATGGAGAAATGGGAGTGTTGAGATCACCTACTAACATCTATCTAAATACCTTGAAAGGCATTATAAAATATTTCATTTCTTTCCAAATAATTCTTCTACCTATAAATCACAAATAGTGTTCATTATCCAAGTAGTATTGTCATGTTTATTAGTGAAAAGGATTGCTATATGATTTCCATTTTTTACCAAAACCTCTCCATCTAAAACTTTAATATCCTAAAGAGTGGTTAAACCTCTTGATGCTCCTATTAAACTTACTCCATAAAAGGAATCTTTAGTCCAAATCTTGTCTTATATTACCAAAAAATTATTTAATGACATTTTAATTTCTTGGAGTGATATAATACTAGGTATGTGATATTTTCCTAATGTTTATAAATATTCTATGTTTATTAAAGATATTGAACCCTCTAATATTCCATGAAAATATCTTCATCTATAAGATTTAGCTTATCCTTTTGATCCACTAATCTCCAAGGTGATTTTATTCCCATTTTCCACATCTCTCAAGGTTTCCCTATTTTTAATCTCCTTATGGTTTGGTATTCCTCTTTTAACCTTGACCGCAAGATTAATTTTTGTTTAAATGCACATGAGTCCTTGATGTTCATTTTCACACCTATTAAGGGAGAGAACATCCCATATTCACATTATTGATCTAGAGAATAATGAATTACCTCATCCAATTCTAACATGATATTAAAATGTTAATCTATATCCTAGATAATTTTTTGGTACTGGGGGTTTTCATCTTCCTTTTTAGTTAGGAAAAGATTCCCTAATGAATAAATAAAGGAAGATTTAGGAATATATGTTCACTTACCTTTATTGTATATTTATTCTTATTGTAAATCTTTGATTTATTCTCTTATTGATTTCTTTTTTCATGCAATTAATTCTCCACTCTTTTATGTTCCATAGACTATCTGTGTGGGGTTATTGTTTCTTGGATTTCAACCCTTTCCTTTCCATGTAATCCTTTTTTTTAAGGAATAATACTTGGTGATATTTCCATAAATATCTTGTGATTTTGGAGTTTTTTCTAATTTATTTAGCTCCACACCATCCTCCTCTATTTTATGTCCATCCCTAGAGGTTCATTCTTATGTTATCTTGGGTTTAATGTTCTCACTTTCTATGTCAACATGGGACTTGTGTTGATTACTCACATCCTTATTCCTCCATATCATATACTTTTTTCCTTTTGAGTGTAAAATATCTTATCTTGTTCCCTATTATGGGATAATTCTTACACACCAAAGTGTATTTTTCATACTCTATTTATTGAATCCAATCCTAAACTTAGAGGACAAATTAATTGATGAATATATTTCATTATCAACATAATCATTTACACATAATCTAACATTAATTAATATTTTACTTCATTTGGTAATAATGTCAAAATTAATAATTTTTCTAAAAGTTTTTTCTATCCCCATCATCACTTAATATTCCTAGTATTCTAATAGTATCCCTAGAAATATTAAACATATTAGAATAAGATTTATATTATCCTTCTTTGCATTAAAACTCATCTTCTACTCTATTATGAATAATCTTGTTTTACTTAAGATATAACACCCTCCCAATAATTTTCTAACACAATAATCTTCATTAGATAAGGATATTAGGAATAAAAAATTTATTATTGATAATATATCCATTTTTCCTTTAGGTTTTCACTTCCTAGAGGCCAAATTTTTGAAAACATCAATATTTAGCATATACCATTAATTTTCCAATTAGTGTGTTTTCCATTTGATAATATGATCAATCAACCAACTTATCAAGAATTATTGATGGAACCCATAATAAAATCTTATCTTACTAGGATCAAAGAAGAGTTGAAGCATATATCATCTAGGATAAGAGTGAGAAGAGGAGAATCAAAATGAGAAAAAAGATTTTTTTTCAAATATCCAACATCTATTTGTGCATACAATTGATGTGTAAATCCATCATCTAATAATATAAAATACAAATCATGAGAATAGTATTTATAACAAAGTCAAGGACTTAAATATATTTTCCTATTTTTCACATGAAATGTAGCATATAATTATGGTTACACATGTGAGGTAAGTAAGCATTAAATGCATCTTTGAGTATGTGCACACCTAAACTACATATTAACTAGCCTTATCAGTATGTGCACACCCAAACTACATATTAACTAGCCTTATCCTTATGTGTAAATCCATCATCTAATAATATAAAATACAAATCATGAGAAGAGTATTTATAACAAAGTCAAGGACTTAAATATATTTTCCTATTTTTCACATGAAATGTAGCATATAATTATGGTTGCACATGTGAGGTAAGTAAGCATTAAATACATCTTTGAGTATGTGCACACCTAAACTACATATTAACTAACTAAATTAACTTAACTAGATGTGCACAATAAAATTTTGTACCAAAACCCCACTTAAGTGAAACTTATGGAAGTTGAAGGCAAAAATAAAGAATAAAGAGTTTTAGAATTCTTTGAAAATAGGTCCCAGTGACTAGGCATGATGAGGTACCTATGTATAAATATCAATAAAATTTAACATGATGTTGAGTGTCCATATGGATGTCAATACATCTTGTTAGAATACATGGGTGTTGATCTATTATAACCACCAAGTTAAACTAGGAATTTTTTCTCTATATGAAGATCACTTAGAAGAAACATTGATCTCAATAAATTGGGTAGTAATGACAAGGAAGTATTGCATACCCATATGAAAGGAAAATGATTATAGTAATGTATGTCTCTCATGAGATAATGGA
>JARHVA010004732.1:642500-655000 GCA_037957365.1 Torreya grandis | reverse complement strand
TTAAGGGCATCCCCCTGAAATTTAGACAAAATTTTATCTACCTAACCTTATTCCTCTATAATCGTAAACAAAAACATAAACATGGTATTTTGCTTCTAACCTTCCAACACCTTATAATTTTCTTACCAATAATAAATAAAGCATTATATTTATGTTGACATAATTATGCCATAGTAAACATAACCCTCCTACTAATATAATAATTGATTAGACATACCTTACTATCAAATATAAGATCTCAATTTGATACACACACACACACACACACACACACACACACACACACACACACACACACACACACACACCCACACACACACCGACTTATTTATATTTCATATATCATTTTATTTTTTTATTAGATATTCACAACAAAGAAGAGTGTTTTGAAAATAGTCCCATAACCTTTACAACAAAATAATTTTTTTTTTTTTAAAGATTAAGTCCCATAACTTCTCCATCAAAACAAATTAGTGCACCTGAATGGAACAAGGAAGGAGGGCCCATTCAACACCATAAACTAATCCAAGAGGTCAGTCAACACATGCAAAAAATTGAAATAACTACAAAGCATTAAAAGCACAAAAATGAACCAACCAAACTAAGCCTAACCTTAGGATCCTTTTAGCAGAATGTTAATAAAGCCTCAATAGTAAGAAAATAATAGTCAAGCACTCAGAAATATGAAAAATTGTGATAGGGATTAAGCCTTTAGCTCAACATGCTTCACCCATGAGATTCTAGCCTTGAAGAAGATCCCCTAATGAAGAGCTTGAACAAAGTAATGTTGGATAAAGATAGGTTTACCCCTCTGTAAACCACAATGAAGTAAGCTTAAGTAACTTGATGGAGAAAATAGGTAATGCAAATAGTTCAAAGCTTAGGGTTAGGTTTTCAATCTTTTAACAATTTGGCAGGAGCTTGAAATAGAGCAACAACCTCCAGGTCATCATAAGGCACCCTTGATTTATCAAACTTACATTGAACCTCTGTAATACCTCCATGTTAAGCATGAGATATACTGAGAGGGGAGGTGAATCAATATATCATATATATTTTAAATATTTTACATAATCAAATTCTTTTTTTTTTAATAGCTTAATCATACATTCAAGATATACAATAAAATTGAAACAATAACATGCACCACACAAGAGAGAAAGAAAGAGACCCCAAATTTTTACGTAGAAACCCAAAGTGGAAAAAACCACATAGAACTATCTCAAGTATGTAAATGAGCCCCAAATCAAGTTTAAAAAGTTTGAAATAACCAACTTGTAGGAGCACCAACACAACAATGATTTGTGAGCACCCACTCATAGGAGCACCAACCCCTTTTGTGTAAAAAACACAACTATCTCTCAATGTTACTTTCTCAACAAATGATAGAACACTACTATATCTCTTTCTTTTCTCTTCTCTCCTCTTTGTCTTCTCAGCTAGATAAAATGATTTTAAAAGTGAATTATAAAGCATGCACTTCAATTTTAAAAATGGCTTCCCAAGCCTCTTTTTATAGATTTCCAAATGAACTTTGGCATTCACCCATTGAGACCTTTCAATTCACATGAAAAATGATGCCAAACTTGCATGACCCTTTGAATTCTTTCATTTGAAAAGTCACATGGTGACCCTTCATGGGGAAAAGTGTCATTTCCCTCTTTGTCTTCACTTGATGACTCTTTGACTTCTTCATGGGCCCTCTTTTGTCTTTATACAACCAAGAATATATCTGTTAATACTTATTTAATATTAAATTTTTTTAGCCAAGATATAAACATTAAAAACACATTTAGACATTAAATGCTATGGGGCTTTTGTCACCAATACTGCTAGACCTTTGACATCAATGACAATATTTCTAACAATCTCTCCCTTTGTTATTGATGGCAACCTAAAATTGAAACCTGTACTGCACATGCCAACTTGAAACTGAGACATATACAATTTACAAACTGAACCAATTGAAAACATATAGTAACTCCCTCTTACTGTAGCATCCTAATTTATGAACCTATTTATGTACCTATTCCTATACTTCTCCCCCTTTGAAATCAATGGCAAAGGGTCTGTCTTAGAGCTAACACTTAGCTCCCCCTCAATTGATATTGATCTTCAATGGTATAAAGTAAAATAAATTACTCCCAACTCTCATAGATACTCGAATGTGTCCTTTGGTATTGCCTTTGTGAAGATATCTACAATCTATTTTATAGTACTAATATATTCCAACTTAACCTATTGATCTACAACCTGCTCTCTCAAAAAGTGATATCTGATAGGAATATATTTTGTCCTTGAATGCATTATCATATTCTTGGAAATATTAATATCACTTGTGTTGTCATAGTAAATAAAGATAATTTCATCATATTTTACCTTGATGTCTTCTAAAATTTGCTTCATCCAAAGCACTTGAGTACATCACAACACTTTTGTAATATATTTTGCTTCAGTTGTAGAAAGTGATACTGGGTCCTGCTTCTTATTTAGCCAAGATATTAAGCTATCATTGAGGAAGAAAGCTCCTCCACTTGTACTCTTCCTATCATCTAAACAACCTATCCAATATGAATCTGTATATGCAACTAAAGTGAAATATCTACTTATGGGATACCACAGTCTATAATCAAATGTCCCTTTGACATATCTAAATATTCTCTTCACTAACTAAACATAACTCTCCTTTTTGGCTACCTGATATCTCACGACCATGCCTACTGCATGCATGATGTTTGGCCTTGATGCTACTAGATATAAAAGACTAACAATCATAGATCTATACAAGGACTAATCTACATCAGATGAATTTTCATCCTTACTCACTTTGTTCCCTATACCCATTGATGTGCCAATTGGTGCACAATCCTCAAAACCGAACTTTTTAAACATTTTCTTGGCATATTTGATTTTGAAGTTTTTTTTTGTATGTAGGCTTTCCTTCTTCATTATCACCATTATTCTTATCTAGGCACTTAGCTGAAAAATATCCAATTTAACCACATTTAACATATTTAAATGGCAACTTTTCTTGATATTTACTTGTGCCATTTTTATGCTTGCGAATAAATAGGGCTTTGTTGTTATCTTCATCATCATTAGAGATGTCATTTGATTCTTAAATCTTGGCCTTGTTTTTCTTAGATGTTTTGAAAGTAGCTTCCCTCTTTGAGGGTTTCTCTTGTTCGATCTACATCTTATATGCTATAAGAATACCATGTAGTTCATCCATCTTTAACTTGGCTAGATCCTTCATTTCCTCAATTGTAGATACCTTTGCATCATATCTCAATGGTAAAGATCTTAAAACCTTTTGTACCACCATTGACTCTCCTAATTTTTCTTCAAGGCCTTGAATTTGATTTACTATTTGATCAACCCGCAAAAGATAATTTTCTATATTTTCTTCCTCTTCCATTTTCAGACTCTTAAACTATCTCCTAAAAGTTTGGAGCTTAGCTTGCTGAAAATTTCCATCACCTTTGTAAATAATTTTGAGTTTTACCCAAGTCTCATGAGCAGATTTGCATTGCATAACTTTAATAAATTCTGGTTTACATAAACCACGTAAAATAACTTTTAAAACTTTTGCATTATTTTCACTTGCCTTCTTATTTGTGAGAGTAGTTACAAGTGTCTATGGCTCTTCGTATTCATTTATAACTACTTTCCAAATGTCAAATTTGAGGCCATCGAGTAAGTCCTCATCCTTATGCTCCAAAAGACATAATTTATCCCATCAAACAAATGTGTCTTATTTATGGAAAATCCTTCATGTGCTCCGGCCATCATACTTTTCTTGATCTACCTTCAACCTGTTAAACTCTTTCTAAAGAAACTTGCTTTGATATCAAATGTTAAGCATGGGATATACTGAGAGGGGATGAATCAATATATCATATATATTTTAAATCGTTTACATAATCAAATTCCTTTTCTTTAACCACTTAATCATACATTCAAGATATGCAATAAAATTGAAATAATAACATTCACCACACGAGAGAGAGAGAGAGAGAGAGAGAGAGAGAGAGAGAGAGAGAGAGAGAGAGAGAGAGAGAGAGAGCATATTTTTACATGAAAAATCAAAGTAAAAAAAAACACAGAGAACTATCTCAAGTATGTAAATGAGCACCAACTCAAGTTTACAAAGTTTGGAAGCACCAACTTGAAGGAGCACCAACCCCTTTGTTGAGCACCTACACAACAATGATTTGTGAGCACCCGCTCATAGGAACACAACCCCTCTTGTGTAGAAAACACAACTATCTCTCAATGTTGCTTTCTTAATAAATGATAGAACACTACTATATCTCTTTCTTTTATCTTCTCTCCACTTGCTCTTCTCAGCTAGATAATTTGATTACAAAAGCGAATTGCAAAACATGCACATCAATTTTACAAATGGCTTCCCAAGCCTCCTTTTATAGTTTTCCAAATGACCTTTGGCATTCACCCTTTGAGACCTTTCAATTCACATGAAAAATGGTGCCAAACTTGCATGACCCTTTGAATTCTTTCATTTGAAAAGTCACATGGTGACCCTTCATGGGGAAAAGCGTCCTTTCCCTCTTTTGTCTTTACTTGATGACTCTTTGACTTCCTCATGGGCCTTCTTTTGTCTTTATGCAACCAAGAATATAACCATTAATATTTAATTAATATTAACACACTTTAGCCAAGATATAAACATTGAAAATACATTTAGACATTAAATGCTACGGGGCCTTTGTCACCAATACTACTAGACCTTTGACATCAATGACAATATTTCCAACACTCCATTGTAAGCCTCCTTTGTAATATGGCAATGATTGAGCAAAGGTTTAGAGGAAAATTAGTGCAATAAAAGATAACCAAGAAGAACCTTTTCCAATCAATTGCACTTAGTGCAATAATTTTTTTTGCAATTAGGAAATTTAGTATAATAAAAGATAACCAAGAGGAAAATTAGTGCAATAAAACATAATCATCTAATTGTTAGACCTGTAATTAAGGAATTTGATATTTTTTTAACATGAAAATCAATTGGTTGCCATTTTATTGATGGTGTCCTTGCTTAATATCAGTAATCAATTCTCTTTATAGTTGTGTAGATTGTTAAAAAAATAATAATAGGCATGAATTTAAATTAAATTATATCATGAAAAGAGTTATATTTCAATTGGTGAGGATGATAACTTACAATGTCATTCATCTAAATATAAATTTCGTGAGATAGAAACATGAAGATGATCAGGTTTGATCACCAAATAATTTTAATAAAATGAAATGCATAGATACTCAAATTATTATAATCAACTACATAAGAGTGTAACTGAATGAATATAAATTTCGTGAGATAGAAACATAAAGATGATCAGGTTTGATCACCGAATAATTTTAATAAAATGAAATGCATAGATACTCAAATTATTATAATCAACTACATAAGAGTGTAACTGAGAGGACCCAAACCAAAAAAAAACTAAATTATAGCTAAACGGTATCCAAATAATTTAGTTATAAATTTGTCACTCCCAAAATCCATCGTATAGTGGGCAGGTGTAGTTGTATTTATTTATCCATTGTGAAAAACATATACAATCAATTGCCATAGAATATGTGCATATAAACTGATGACAATGATAGTTATCCACAATTTCGGCACACACAACAATTGTTGTTCCAGCATTCAACATCGCACTGCAATTCAAGTACAACAATAATTATGGTCTAAACACTTTCTCTACAAAAACATAACAAATTTAGCTTTTAACAACATATTTATTTATATAAATAGATAAACATAAAAATGTTATGAGTCCTAACCTTTTGCTGCCTCCGCCTATGCCTATGATGACAAATATTGTGACAAGGCAAGAGGTTTATATTTTATAGTAGAACGACAATAATATTTTATAGAGATCAACAAGGACGAGTAATTAGTGATCGACTTATCTTCACAGAAACTTCACCAGTTAGAAAGATGGACGGAATTTTCTGTTCCTAGGGAAGTTCTTTGGCATTTAGAAATATGAACACAGTTTTGAATTCCAGGTAAATTGCTTGGTTGTGTCTCCGATCTGTTTGCGTGATAAGTCTAGTCTTTCTTTATTGTTTTATCTATTTTGGCGCATGATTTAAATGTTGACAAAACGTTTTACTTCCGATTTAAGTTTTGGAATTTGGCCTAATGGATACACCTTAACCTGGACATTAAGCAGTAGGAATCTGAGTGCCTCAAAAGCAAAAAGACGAATCCATTAAAAAAGGGTAATTGCCTAAAGTAGCATAAATAATTATCATTCCTTTCAATGAATTCATTGAAAAAGTGGAATTGCTTAAAGTGGCACAAATATTCACTATTTTAAGACCTTCCCTCCAAGTCCATTATGAGTTTTTGCTTTGTGGTGCGTCTCTTAAAACTATGTCAGGAGAGCTACCTCCATTGCTTTCCTTTTTGTTCATCATGTTAGCCATGTCTACTATCTCCCATTGCCAAAACACAACGATGTACATTAAGATGCTATTAGAAGGCATGTGATGTGGCATCAAACAAATTTCATTCATTTATATTTTGATTGCCATTAATTTGTAATTTCTATCCTAGGCGATTCTATGTTACATTGTACTTTCTCATTTTCATGCAATTTTCTCTAATTTTGCTTTGCATTTTCATCCAAATTCAAGCTACTAAAGGCATCAAATTTGTAAAATCTTTATGCTAATTTTTCTTCGCATCAAATTTGTAAAATTTTTATGCTAATTTTTCTTTCACATTATTGGTGTGGATGGATGAGAGTTAAATTAAAAATGTTGATAATTGTTTGTAAGGGATTTCTAGAAACTAAAGATTACTAGGGTTTGTGATTTAATAAATTATCATTGTTAGGGTTTTTTTTAGCTTGAATACTATTAATAGTGGATGTAATTGAAGAATATTACTACTCCTTTCATTAAAGGATTTCTTAGTAAATTTGAGTTTTTTAATATAAATTTCTTAATAAATTTAATTTTTTATTTTTATTTTTATTATTGGTAAACGATAGGATTTGGAAGGGTTTTTTCCCTTTTACAAAAAGTAGAAAAGATAGAGCATGATAGTAAAAACAACAAGAAATAGGCCCAGTTAAAGCCAAAGAGGCCAAAATACAGCATAACATCAATACAAAAATCCCTATTGTTCAGTGAATCATCCATAAAATCACCACAACCCAAAGAGAGGTAGAAGAAAAAACTAGTGTCCAACAACGTTACAAAGGCTCTCCATTGCCTCCCAATATTCCTTAAGTGTCTGGAGATGGTTTTTGAATTAAAATTCAATGGTAATATCTATTTCCTTTTCGTACTTCCTTTTTTATAAATCATTCTCTTGCTAGAACCTTCCTATATGTCTTTTTATTTCTTCTTGAAATTCTTTTCGAAGGCCTTGATGATTGAGGTGGTGTTTTTAATGGTAACTTTAATAATAGAGATCACCTGCTCCAATTTCCATTTAAAAAACTACACATTCTCTTCCACTCTCTCCATCTTATTGTTACCATTTTTCATGTCTTCTTTAATATTGAAAATGTCTTGGAATAGGTCCCAATGAACAACATCTTCTTGAGGTTCCATCTTGTTAGTGGTTTTCTCCTTGGCCATATACAACCACATGTCCTTGAAGTCTTTTTTTAGCTTCTTTTTTCATTAAATAAACCCTTCATAATCCCTATTTGAAGTCTAAGGGTTTTCTCTAGCTTTTCAATTTTCTCTACCTAGTTTGTTTCTCACCCCTTCTTCTAACTCCTCTTTGGTCTATGGGTGGACTCCTTTGACTTGGAGTTATCTTGCTCCAGATCTAGATCACTGAAATATGATGTATGAAGGTAAGCTGGAGGGTCAGGAGAACCATCGTCAACCTCTATTTAATTAGACTGAGAAGGATGGTCTTTATCCTTTTTAGTGACTTTGGCCTAGGTTCCAAACTAGAGGTTGACACATATTTTGAAGTTTGGCTAGGTTTTAGGGACTTTCAAATATTATGTTTTTGGGAGAGCCTAATCAGGCTAGTAGGGAAATATTCCTCTAGGTATTTGCATGCCACAAGTGGGATTTGATATAAATAATCTTAAGAGCCTTAAAAGAGAAAGGACCTTTCTCCCCAAAATGGATGGTGAGATTCAATGTACCCATGTTTGACATATATGAGAGGGTAGGGTAGGTATTAATCTCCTTTAAGATGATGGTTGGGCAATTTGGAATAAAATAAGGATCAGGGCTAGGTGAATAAGATACTCAATTTTCCATTCTTATAATTCAAAGACAAATTTTTCTAAGGATAAGAGGAAGAATAAAATTCTCATCAATTTTCTGTGCCTAAAATGACCAAGCAAATAAAAATGGTAAGAGTAATTTTTTCTAAACCTACCTTCCAAAGTCACATGTTTCACGATGTGGTGAAAAAATTATCCCCATGGAGTTGGAAGTGAGGCCCTAAGAATTCCATTGTTGAGCTCTTGAATCCTTTCATTCTCTATAAAAAAATAATTGATCTCCTTGTTCTTACATCTTCTATCCTTGTAAATATTAAGGCCATTAGTAGCCATACCAATCACTTTGGATATAGTATATTCATAAATCATGATGGAGACTCCTCTAATGTTCACTATTCTATTGTCCCAATATTTTGTAAAGTCTAGAAAAATCCCTGGGTCATGGCCCTAAATTTTTTACTGTAGTTTCTTAGGCATCCTCTTTTTAAAATGTTCCATACAATACCATTGCATTTAACACCTTCACTAGACAAAAGTTCCACCCTTAGATGATCTCTTCTCATAGATTCTTAAATAAATAGGGTATCCTTTCCTCTTCTTATGCTCTCCTTGTAGCAAGAAGATAAATGAACTAGGTGTAAATGAGAAGTGGTTTGGAAGGTAATTGGCAATTAATGCCCATAAAATGTGTGGAATGTCCCATAAGGTGGTAATTATTCTAATGCAATTCCTTCCCTACTATTAAATTATGAGTGGTATTTGCAAAATAGAATCTATTAATCCCAATCCTCATTTGTTTTATAATGACTATCCCTTTGATTTCTTCATTGTGCACACAAAGGGAACTAGATCAAAATTATTAAGGAATTATGTGTCTTTATAGCTTGGTGGGATGTTATAGACTCTTCATAAGGGCCTATTTATCAAAAGGTTGAACTTGGATTCATTATTTAGAATAATAATTATGGAGAGAGAAAAATCCTTGACTATGGTCTATTTAAGAAGGTTCGAGTTAGAGACACCCAAGTTTGAAAAATAGTCTACCCCTTTGTTACCTTCTATGTATATATGTTTTATGGAAGTCTCCTTGAAACTTTGTATAAGGCTTAATTATTCAAGGATCAAATTATTGATGGTATAACTAGGCTTATAGGCTCCTTTGAGACAAGTTATTATGTTTTGGGAGTCCCATTCAATAACAACAAATTTAATATTATTTTCCTTTTTAACTTGAATGCCCCACAAGACTACACTCACTTCTTCCACATGATTAGTCTAAATTCCCAAAGGTCCCAGATAGGTTTCTATGAGCTTTCCATTGTTGTCCTTGATTACTTCTCATCTGTTTGCTATACTTGGATTACCTTTTGATGCTCCATAAAAGTTGAGTTTGGCCCATGGAGCAAAAGGTTTTATCCATTTAATTTATTTACTTCTCAATTTTACCTTATCTTAATTATATTAGTTTAGTATGAAGTGCTCACATTTATGGATAACAATTTTTGTAGATTTAGTCACTTTATCAAACTGGATCCTTTTGATGGAGGACATGTTCTCCTTCATAGTATATGTAATAAAATATCTCAATCTCATGTAATAATTTTCCCTATTCTAAAAAATCCAAGAGTTATCATATTTTCAAATACCCTATTAGAAATGGAGGAGAAAATTCCACAACTTCCCAAGTATGGGGGAAGAAAAAAGATTAAACCACTAAATGATCAAATCAAGAAGAGATTTCATTTTGACCCCAAAAAATATGAACGCATGGAGAGAAATTATTTTAAAATATTTAGAGAGAAAGGGAGGAAAAATATGGAGGATAGACTCAACCTCAAATTCACAAATAAAACATATATTTGATAGGAAGAAACCTATTTGTACAAGTTTGTCCATAGAAAGGATATTGTTTTGAGCTACTAGGTAGAAAAAAAATTACTTTAGGGATGATATCTTTGTCCCATAGGGAAATCTAAAGGAAACCATCCATGACTAGGTTAAGTTCCAAAAGGTAACCAGATTTAACATTGTAAGATCCATCCTCTAAAGTTGTCCAAACTAGTTCATCTTCTTTCATAACCTAGAAAATATAAAAAAATGATCATCTCCTAAATATAACAAAGTAAAAATAATTCATCTTGGTTATAATAATCCATAGGAAGAGTGATAAAATATTTTCTCCCATCTATGACTTCCCAATCATCACTAACATTTCCCCCAAACATCTTGTGACTCTAGGGCCAAGAGTTTTCTTGGGGGTGGAAGAACTTATATGTCTGCTAAGAATCCAAGCATTGTCCTGAAATAATGCTTTTTCCATCCCTCACATTTCATCTACACTCATTACCCAACAAGAGTCTAAATTTTTCAAGGGGGGGAGGGTGTGACGGGCGATGGAGGGGATTCAAAGGTATGGAGGGGAGTCGAAAGTGACAAATGTAATGACTTATCTATGGCCCAAGTACTTGATTATGATGATGTCAATCCATAAGTTTCCCTCCTTTAATAATATCCATCCCATTTTGGCTAGTATACTTTTGATATTTTTCTGACCCAAGTCTCCATGAAATTTTGGCAAACAAACCTTATCCCAAGCCACCAAGTGGATTGTGTTTTTCTCTTCCACCCTTGCCCACATAAATATTTACTAAATTAAATTGATATTCTATACTATTTTCCTTATTAATTTAAATAAGGGCATGAGATATATGGATTGACTTTATAAGGATCTATTAAATAACTATAATTTTCAAGCTTGAGTGAGGAGTCTACATTTTTGGCTTCATAGTTTAAGCTGGAATCTATCTAGAAGGGAGATCTAATAGTTGGATTCCATTCTTCCTTTAAACACTTGCATGCCAAGATAGGTTCCAAATAAGTTTAGTTTTTTATATGGGTTATCAGTATAATTATTATTTTTAATAGGTTTTATTATTCTTTATAGGTTTACATTGATTTTTGATTTCCTAGTAATTAACCCTCATTTAAGAATTTTATGACCTTGCTTGTTGATAATCGATGAGAAAACATGTATGAATATAATTGTTAGTTAAAAAATCATAAATATTAAGCATGGTTACTAAGAGAATATATGTATTTATAAAATGTATGTGATGAAACTTGTGTCTTCATCTTTTGTTTATAAATGAAATGAAATGATATATGTCTACACCATTTCACATAGATTTTAATGAACAATGCACTACAAATTTATCTTGTTTGTGTAAATTTTATTTGTATGTGAATTTTTTTTCACTTGGTCTCAATGAATCTTGGTTAATAATTTTAATATTACCATATGAAATCTCTCTCTCTCTCTCTCTCTCTCTCTCTCTCACACACACACACACACACACACACTCACACACACACACACACACACACACACACACACACACACACACACACATCAATTTTTAATAAATACTGTTTTAATGGAACATACAATGTTTTATCATTTTTTGTCCCTTTAGAAGCTTCCTAAGCTTGTAGGGTGATTATCGTAAGAATGATTTTATATCCCTATAGAGAGGGGGAAAAAAAGTATGTGTTAGATCTTGTTAGCAATAATTCAATGAAACTCACCAAATGTTGCGAATTTATATTAGAACATAACTAAAAGAGAAGGCACAAAACAAAAATAAATTTCACAAGGTTAGGTATGGACTAAACATTTCACATATCAAAATATATACATTAAGACCATTCACACACCATATTCATTCTTATACGTAGATAGATAAACTTATACTAATAAAAAATATGAAGATACATTACTTCACAAAGAAACCCATCATAGATCACACACCGAGTTTAAATATTCATAACACTAAAAATTTATATTGAATTAGAAACTAATTTAGAAAACTAACCAACATATTCTTATACCAATGTTGGGTATATATATACTTTGGATAGAAAATGACTCTTCATTTATTTGATATTTTATTTACTCTTCTTCTCATTTTGAGATACATGTTCAATATTCCAATAGTTACATTATCTTATATGACTAATTATACAATACATACAAACTTGATAATTTGTCACATGATCACATTTATACAAAATATGAGTGAAGTAAAATTTGCATTCATATATTAACATATTTCAGGACTTATCATTGTCTCATACCAATATGAAATATGATGTTAGATTGCATGTGTTGTGCATCTAATTTCTATCAACATTGGAGTTGCTGTGAGTTATGCCTTACTATGATGTGAACAAGTTTTGGTCATAGTTTTTTTGAAGTGTCATTTA
>JARHVA010004732.1:620000-637500 GCA_037957365.1 Torreya grandis | reverse complement strand
ATTAGAACATTAAAGGATTACACACATAAATGGTACATGAAGACTTAATATGGGCATACAAATACATGGGATGGTGTCCAAAAATATTTTAAGGGTGATTTTCACTATCTAGACATATTGACAAAACATCAATAAAATGAAAGAGCTTATACGGAAGGAAAAGGAAAATATAAAATAATATGATCATCAGTTTAAATCCATAGTGAATAAATTAGAGGAAAATTTAAATGAATAATAGAGAATAGAATGGTTTATATCTAGAATAATCCCATGCCTTCAAGTTAATATGAATGGGAAAAAATTAAACACATTTGTGGAAACATTGGAAATGGTGTCTCAGTGAAAAGCTTAGTCATGGAGATGAGATACATATACCACATTAAAATAAGCTATTGAAATATTACAGTTGGATTTGGAATAATTAAGATTAAAATAAGAAATATAGCTGAAGGGCGATGAGTATGGGACACCACATAGAAAGAATAAACCACCAAGGGACATAATTTGGTACATTAATTGTTGTGTGAAAGGACATTTTAGGGCATAATGCCCCCACAATGATATGGAAAAGAGAGAAACAATAATAATATCAACACAACCATTGATAAAATGACTCCACTAGTTCAACAAGCAATAAATGATGGGAATATTTATTATGGATCTGTCGAGTATATAATTAGGATCCACAACACTTATGACCCATCATGGAAGTGGCATAACCTACAAATCAATTAATGTACAACACTAACTATGAATAATTCAATCACTACAATCATAACTACCCTGCTATAGATGCAATCAAATATGTACATTATACCAATTGAAGAAGAGTGGTAACAATATAAAAAATTCCACTACTGCAACTACCCATGAATAATTATAGTATACCATACCTTGGTCAATAGTATCAAGCACCTCTTATAATTCAATTTTATTAATCTCAAAATACCCAACCACAATATTACAATAATAATCAAGGAGGATATAGAGGAGGTGGCTAGGGTAGATTTAGAGGAGGATATCACAAAAGGTAAAATTACCAAGGGGGAAGAGGATACGATTAAAATTATAAACAAATTTATAATCAGGAGAGAACCTCGCTAACATGCTATAAATATGGAAAGGGTGGGCACATTTCTAGAAATTTTGATGAATAATCATAGATAAAGTGTGGATTCTACCATGAAAGAGGAATGCATGAATCATTCCCATGTCCTAAAGCAAAAAAAATCTGTAAAAATGGTGGAACAAATTTTGAAGAGTTCGTAGAATCTCCCCCAAGAAAGGAGATAAAAAATAAATAAAAATGGCAAAAGGATAGGATATTAAAGGGAAGTGCAATGAATTTCACTATAGGAAAGAAGATAAAAAATTAAAAGAAGAGGGAAGTTCATCCCACATAATAACCACATCAAAACAAATTAGATAATGTCAACAAACCATAAAATAATAAAAAGAGAGGACAAAAAAGAATGCTCTCCAAATTATGAATAATGATTCACAATCAAGAGTAGTGGTAACCACTAGAAGTGGGACGAGGTCCAATAAAGGTAATGAAGTGGCCACTGATTCTAGTACTAAATTAGACACAGATGTAGGATAATATACTAATATTTATGAACATGATAGAATCATAGATAAAATACAAAAGATAATAAAATAAAAATGCTATGAAGATCAACTTGAGATGACCTACTTTGATGAAAACATGGTTGGGAATCTCAAAACAATAATGAAATTAATTAAAAACAATACCTATTAACCAAACTCACTCAATTCTGAAAGTATTAGAAAAAATAACAAAGATAACATCGAGTGTAGAGTGGATAAAAATGAAAATAAAATTATAAATAATGTATTTTGAACAAACCAAAAATTGAAAGAGATTCTCATTTTGATAAATGTCAAAATCAATGGTCGAAAATAAAGAAAAAAACTTAGACCTTGGAGCAGATATGAATGTGTAACCATGGAGCACATGGAAATGGATGGGGAAATCTTAGTTGCATACAAAAACATATGGCATTTCCATGGTTGATGGTACTTTGCACTCACTAATTGGGACTTTGCATAGTGTTTAAGTCAATTTTATGGCAATAAAAAAGAAGATAGTTTTTGAGGTAATTGATATGTATGATATTATCTACCCAATAAACCTAGAATGCTTATGGAATGTAATGGATCATTATATTATGAAGAGGAAAAAATAAAATTTGAAAGAAAAGGCTTAGTATTCAATTTCCCACTTGAGGTAGGAATGGTAGTGTCATGGTTGGAAGAACTATGGTTGAAATATGATGATAGTGAATTCAATGACCTCGATAGCATGTATACTCTAAATAAAATTATAAAAATCGAAGAAGACCTTGAACCCAATAATGATGGGGAATTATTTTAACCTTTTAGGACTTAGATGAATGTAAATACTATGTTGTTAAAGAGCTTATTATAGTAAATTAGGGTAGAAATAGGCAATAAATATAGCCACTATTTTGTTATAAAATTGACCAAAATTGAACTTTCTAAAAGTATAAATAAATAATGCAAATAAAAACTTAACTAGAAAATGATTGAGATGGATGATCAAGAGTCTAAAAACTAAGGTAGAGGTTAGTTTGAGTGTCATAAATAGGATCCAAGTATCAAAAATCCTCATAGACAATAATTCCCTAAATAGATAGTAGTACCATATATCACTAGTGTCCCTATTTTGGTGGTAGTTTCCTCTATATAGGATTATTTTAAGATTGAAGGTGTACCTATGTCTAGATCTATAAGGCCTGTTCTTATGTGCACAAGTTATAAAACTCTATAAATGGTTTGTTTTAATTGATTTTATGATCAAACCATAATACTCAATGTTGCTAGGGCATCTAGTTGATTCAATTAGAAAAGTGTGTTTGTTAGTGGGGTAGGCTAGACATCCTCAAAACCCTGTTGTTATGAGAGTTTCCTACATACCAATACTCTAAAGAGAGATCAAGCCTAATGTAGTTATCCCCACCTAAGTTTTGGTGTACGTGAAAGTGAAGCTAGTATGATGATTTGCTTGAGTGATTTGAATGTGATTGAGATTGAAAATCTAAGTAATTTGAGCTTAGGAATGTTGTATTTGGTAGTATGCAGAAGCAGGGTAGAATATATATTGATAACTTTAATTGTGCACGACTTGTTCTGATTTTATCTATGTAATTTGTATCTAGTTTCCATATAGTGGTTAGAGGTCTAATATTCATGTCTATATATTGTGAAATTGATTTTGTGGGTGATAAAGAGGTATAAGTTGACCCTAGGAAGTCTAAGATTTGAAAAAATATCCATTTGTAAAAAAGGAGGGAAAGAATAGTAACACCAATATTGGGACACTAGTGCCATGTGGCGTTACTATCCCTATTATGGAACTAGTGTTTAGGTAGAATAACCTAAAGCATAAAGGGATAAAATGCAAGAATAAGGTCTCAGATTGCTTTAGGGATGATAAGGGATGCCTATGGCCCACACAAAAGTTGGATAAGTGTAAAATAGGCCCTAAGATAGGTCTAAGACTAAGCTAGGGATAGGTGGCATCAAGTAGTACTCTAAGCACTCAAGTGTTATTTTTAGGTGATTACATTTCCACCCCCCCCTTAATTATATAAATATAAAAAAGCTAAATGACTAGGATAAATGAAAAATAAGCGTACTTAGACTTACCTAAAAGGTGAATCCCTTGAGTCTAGATATGAGTATGTGAAGCATGATCCATTGTGTGTCTTATGTTTGTGCATGTATATAGTGATCAATTAATGAATAACTTTGATTAAGATGATGGATTGATCAATAATGTTGTGTGGGTAGCTCAATAACTCAATCCATTTTTTATTCCATCATTACCCATCCCTGCTTAGTGTATCATGACCTATGAATAGCTTGGATTGGACTAATGGTGTGTCCAACCCTCTCATGTAGGTGGCTCAAGAACTCAAGTAGACTATGACTCCATCATTACCTACTCATGTGTAGTAGATGTATCTAAAACTAAAACAATGAGATGTAGCTAGAAATGTCTAACTAGAGATATCTAACTAGAAATGTTAGATCTACAACCACTCAGGTATATTGGGTAGCTCTGGGCCACTCGATAATTTTAGCCACTACAGATGGAGTAAGGCATGAAACTAGAGTGAAACCTAGAATATGATGTCTAATGTATAAAAGATAGAGAATAAAATGGAATTTTATATTCTATCTAATCAATCAGTGTGTAAGTGAGCAAATAGAGACAATGTACTGTGCACATATCCCCAAATTTGATATCTGAACATATAGATTCTGGACTGAGTTGTAGTAATTTATATTTGAGTATCTAAACTATAAATGGGAATGGTCATGCTATGCATGATGCCCCCAATCTGAGAAATATGGTATGAATCTAAGCTAAATTGGCATGAATCTGAGCTAAACTGAGCCAAAACTAATAAATTTATAATTGAACCTATCCAAATGTAGACTATACCTATTATAGTTTTTTTGCCAATCTAGATTTTTATGAAACTAAGGATATTGAATAGTAGCACCATATCTTTGATAGTAGCACCATGTGGTACTAGTGTCTTGAATTGGGAGATAATGTTTGTTTGTTTTGATTTTTGTGCAACTGTACTAATCTTTATGTCACTATTTTCCACAATGTTTACCTAAGTCTAATTTCTATAATTTCAGCTTGTGTGTTGAAAATGTATTTTGAGTGCATTATGACAACCTGATCTCTGTGACAAAACCCTATGAATGCCCCCTCTTTTGAGGGGATTTTTTGAGCTTATAAAAGAATTATACTCAAAAGAAAAAGCTCTGCAAGATGTGTGTTAGCTGGAGCATATATGATATCTACGTAATAATCTAATATAATGTGCATACATAACATCAAAATGTAAGATAATATGAGCTTAAGTTTGTAATGTGTGATGTATATTATGTCTAGCATTCACAAGGCTATCAAGATGGATATAAAATGTATGTAATAATAAATCTAAATAATAACTAAGTAGTTACCTAGGGGGTGGGGCATGGTGTCCATCATGACACCAAAGTAGGAAGGGGAGATGCATGAGGTCCCTTGTGGAATATACAATTAGAGTGTGTAACAAGAAAGAGACAAGTGTCATGGCCATGACATATACAAGAAATCATACATACAACACACACGAGGCACACAAAGTAGGCCAAGGGGCCACAATATAAGGGATATGGGCACATGTCACTAAATATAAGAAATCAAGATATACAAGGACTTGTTCAAATGTCCATAAACACAAACAACAAGCAAGTTGTGTTACATCTTGATTTCACCCTATATTTTATAAATTCTAAATTTGTGGATTAATATGCTTATTATGTAATTATTATTGCTTTGATTTGAGCTTATTGACATATACTGTTATGGGACAGTGATATTACTGATTAGTATGCATGATGTGATAGTTTTATTTTTTTATTTTGTACATTTTGGATGCATATTCATTAGTTTTACGTCATTGATTGATATATATGATGACTTAGACTAACTACCTACTTATAGTGACCTAGATGCAAGATTGACCCTACCCTTAGTGCATGACAAGGGAGAGCATCATTGAAGAGGATGGAGTAGATGGGATGATTGGGGGAATGACAGAGGAATTGCTAAGACCCTCCTCCCCACCCTCTGCCACCCTCGCACCCCCCCCCCAACACACACACACACACACACACAGAGTATATTTAAAATGTTATATACATAACATGTTTTAAATGTTAGTACGAAGCTATGAAAATCTTGTTTGTGATTGTATTTTGTATGTAGATTTAGTTCTTGATATGAATAAAATTAAATAATATTTATTTACTTATAATTGTCTAGATTTTCAAGAATAAATCAAGAAAATAGATATTTAATTTCTATTTATGAATAAACTAGTAAAATATCTTTAAAAACATCTTTGAAAATTTAGCTCACTAATTATTGATATTCAGGATATCAATATAAGTAACACACACACACACACACACACACACACACACACACACACACACACACACACACACACACACAAGTTATTGATGATATAGTTATCTTGTAATTAGAAGAAATTATAGACATATATCTATTAGATAAATAGACAACTACCTTTATTTTAATTACTTTAAAAGAGCCTGAAATATCTTAAAGTACTAACCTAGAGTTAAGTTTATCTAAACTTTGTTTTTGAACAAGATGCATGAAACTATGTTATAAACTAGAAATTGGATATCAATACTTTATTAATTAATTAAACTTATGTTTGAGATAGCTTGGGGAATTATGGCATAATGATATATGTTAAAAAATTATATGTTTTATACTAATTAAGAAATTTGAAGATGAGATAGACTATGGATTTGGATAAATAAATAAATATACTTAGTGAAATTAAAAGGAAAGTAAAGATGCCGCAAACTATGAGAGAATGGCATGCAAAGAGAAGAGACATGATAAAATGGAAGGAGGATGGTTTTAAAAGTAAGCATTTGAGTATATTTTGATGGGAGAAGAAAGAAGATATGGGAGAAGAAAGAAGAGATGGGAGAAGAAAGAGGATATGGAGACGAAGAGGTGAATTTGGGGAGAATTGTAGAAAGCAAGAAAGAGCCAACTTCATCTTTCAGGCAAATCCTTATAATATTGGTGTTGACCTAATTTGACCCCAAGCCAAATTTGGTTCAACACATGCTATTTTTAAATTTTGAATAAGGTTTCATATGACCTATGTGGTCTCCTATTGTCCTGTATGTCTCACTTAACCTTCCCCTAGTCCTTGTTGAAGACCAATTCCCTTGTACTAGCCTAGTCAACCAAAGTTAAAGTTGGTCAACCAAGGTCAAACATGGTAAAAGGTTAAATTTATATTTAAAATGTTATAATTTGGTCATATATGTGTTTTAAGGTGTTTTTAAGTCATTAATTTATCACCTGTCATGTTTCATGAGCTAAAAGAGTCATTTGGCCACTTTTCTAGCTTATTAAATGACTTGTATGGATGGTGGAGTTAAAAAATTGATCACCAAGGTGGATCTAAACATGGAGAGGGTAAAATTATGTCAAAATATATCAGATTGAAATTAAATAATCAATCATGAGTAGAAAATGATAGTTTTCACTTTAAAATAGGCCTCTTTAGGCACTTGTACAGACTCCTTGACTTCACTTGCAGCTAAAGACATGGGTGTTGTGACTCTTCACCTCCCCATAGGACATTTACATGTTTGTTTTGGAGATATTTCATAAAAATTCCATCTATAACTTATTTTCCTCCATTTTCACTTGACAAGACAAAAAGGAGCAAATTCAAGCACTTGCTATGGGCCATACAAGTGGAGTTGGGAATAATGTTCATTGGGGTGGATATTACTCTAAGTTCACTTGGATTTTATAGTATGAAGTCTCAGATTTGTGTCTCCTCTTTTATGATCCATTGCTAACACTCTAGGTAGGTTTTTATGCACCTCAATCTAAGAGGGGGTCACTGTTTGCACTTGTTTTGGTTTTTATTGATTTGGTTTGATGAATATATTAGTTAAAGGTGTTTCCACATGATCTACAAGAAATTTCAATGGTTTCCTTGGTTTTTAAAATCTCAAATGTGTAACAAAGCCTCTTCTAGGCTTGTATATGCTTACAAACTATCTATTCTGCACTTACATCTATTTCAAGTGCCATGAGAGAGGCTCTTCATGATGAGTAATATATTTTAGTGATATTATAAGGTGTTATTTGATAATGGAAATATATTTGAAGTATGGACAACACTTTTGAGTGTTTTAGATGTCTTCCATTTGCATGTTCTTACTTCTTTCATGTCTCTACCTGCATAAAATAGTTAAAGGCATATATACAAGACCCTAATGATGTCATAGTGGTGTAGAGAGAGGTATGAAGGTGCTAAAAATGCTTTAAATTTCCAAAAGCACATGGATATTTCCCAAAATAAGCATATAAGGTCCACTTTTATGAATAATTTCATATGGATCATATTCAGTCCACTGTTGGTGTGTTGATGTCCACCTATAGGATTTAACAAGGGTCAGAGAGATAATTTGAAGTACTTGTCAAATTTTGAATCTTGTTTTGAGAAGCTTCATAGATTAGAGAGAATCCTAGTGTCCATTTGAATATATAAGATTATCAAAAAGTGGAAAGTCCTTCTCAAGGCCAAATCTAGGTTTTGGAATCAAATTCCTTAAAATACAAAAATAGAGGTCCTCTAACCTTTTTGGAATAACATATACCATGATAAGAGAATTTTATCATACTCTTGATTGACTAGTTTTGTATCCCCTAGTATGGTTTATTACCTTTCCAAGATGAAGGAGTAGATGCCATAGGGAAGATGGAGTTTTTCAAGGCCCAAAAGTGCATTTAAAACACTAAATTTGCTCAATTATGTCTACAGGATTTGGAGATGTGAGTGAGATTTTATCACTCAATATGGAGCATAGACATTAGAATCACATTGGAGTGGTTTCAAGTGGAGAAAATTCACATTCATGAATGAAAGGACCATGATAGAAGAGGTGTACATTATCTTATAACCCCTCATGCTCATCCTCTGTCTGTACACAAGATAGAATATACACTTACATTTGGGACAGGGATGACAATGTTTAAGCATGATGGTTTTTTAAGGTTTTGGAACCACCCAAGGTGAAAAATGGGCCTAAAACATGATCATGCCCATTGGGAAGATGGAATAAGTCTTAGAAGATTATAAGATATCCTCCACATTATTTCCAAGGCTTGAAAACATAAATCATCACATACAACCAACCTTATGAATTGTCAACAGGTAGTGAGTGAAAGGTAGGATTCTTGGTGTGGTTATTTCATGAGTGGAACCTTTTATACTAATGATTATCTTAGGTTATTTAATAAAAATAATTCAATGTTTCAAATTTTCCCCAAATGATGATCACCTATAGGTAAGGAATGAAAAATACTCTTTCTTAGTCCAGTAGAGTAGAGGATGGGATTGTCTTGATGCTTTCATGTTGCAAGAATAAAGAGGAGAAAATTAGTAGAGGTTCATGGTATTAAATACTCAAGGAAGGATACATTCATCATCTCTAAACCTAAAACAAAAGCATGAACACTTACAAATATGGGTCCTTCATAAGAAGATAGTCACAGTCATGATAGAGTAAGCTCAGTCCTAGTTTCCAAAAGGCATAAATGGTGTCTATGAGATCAAAAAGATAGAGTGATATTGAACCCATTCAAAACATGATCATGAAAGATTAATAGGCCTTTGACAACAAGTATATGACAAAGTAAAGGTCTCTAAGCAAATAAAACATAGCCTATACCTTACCTACCTTGCACACCCTGCCTAAGGAAAGTTTGCCTTTGATCCAAGAAATATTTTAGGTGATAATTCAAGTGATGGTTCTACCCCAATTGGTGGTAGAAATTTTAGGAGCCATAAATTTTGTAGCATAGTTCCATCTGACTCCCCGTTTGAACCATTGGAAAGCTAAGAATGAGGGGAACACTATGAGATGGCATGAACTCTACTCAATGGGTTTTAATCCCCCAAAACCAAATGGAATTTCCCCAAATTTCAATTTTAGTAGTGCAGTCTAAAAATAGTAATTCCTCGAATTCTAAATTTTTGTAAATCATGGAAGTCAAACCACTTAATCTCCCTTGATATTGGTGACCTTCCACATCCTCCTCCTACCTTCAAAATGCGTATAAATGAAGATTTAACCCAAAATATAAATTAAACATATCTTCTCAGAAATAGGCTTATGTTTGGGTCTACAAATTTGATCAATAAAACATCTCTTCTCAGAGATAGAACTATTATAATTGTGTTGTGCTTGTTTCTTGAATTATCTTTCAACTAAAGCTTCTGAGTTTTGGATCAGCCTTAGAAATGGTGTTAGTTGGGAGTCTAAAAATTGGAGTTGAAGGATTATTTTTGGTAAATATCATGCTTGGGACCTTGAATAACTCTCCAACACCCAAATTTGATGGAAAAATAGGGGAAATAACCCCTACTTTGTCTCAGATAGGGGGTAATCTCTCCTTGCATATACCCTACTACTCTATGGAAATAGGTAGAATAGGTGCCCAGAAGGCAAAGTGAGCTCAAAGGATGATTTTTATAGCTGGAACACACATGAAGAGACATGAAAAATAAACCTATAGGGTCTGATACTAAGCATGATGCTCTAACCAAGAAGGTTTACAGTCATGAGGGTAAGGAAAATAATAGGCATAACTCCAAATGAGGGTTCGGTTACAATTTAAACCTTTTCCAAGACTTATAATGTTTTGGATCACCTTCATGGGGGTGAAAATGATGTTTTTAAGTTGTGAGGGTGCATGGTAAGTGCAAACAAGAGTCTTTTGGCTCAAAGATGCAGGTAGACCCATTGTCATGGTCTAGACCTTATCTCAAAATAGGGGTCAATTTAATTATAATCCCTTGGATAATTTTTTTATGTATTTGAGAATTTTTATAGATAATTTTAAAAGGTGATTCAACCTTTTGTTTTCAAGAGATCCACTAGGAAGCCATATTTTGGCCTAGAATGTGTTCAAACCCTGTAGAATGCTTGAAAATGACTCAAATGGTCATCTTGGAATGCTCATATCTTTCATGAGACTTTGCATGGGACATTAAGCCATTAAATGAAGTTTAAGGGAGTCATTGAGAATACATAAGTGGAATTTGGATAGAATTCCAATGTGCCATGGCTATGAAAACATTAAGAATGAAAACCATTAGAAACCCTTGCAAACCTACATAAGGACTCAATTCAAAAGAAAAGGAAAATAAAGCACTAAAATGGATGTTTAAATATTTTAAATCATCAATATGATGTATAGGAATCCCTTGAGGTTCATCTCATGCCACTGGTTCGTACCTGCAAGAATAGGGTTATACGGAATAGGCCAAGAAAGAATAATTCATACTGGAATAGGGGTCTGTACAAATGATTAAGATCTCAAATTAGACATGAAGGATGATAAGGAGGTAAAAAAATTAATCACATTATAATTTTCCATTTCACACGTGTGGGAGCACAAAATGGGCATTTTTTGCCTTCTAGGCTAAAGAGGCCTAATTGGGAGGACTAATTGATCAAAAGTACACTTACCTTAGGTATAGAGACATGAATATTGGTATAGAGAATAATTAAGGAAAATGGTACTAAAAAATTTTCTCACTTGATCAAATAGGTCCGTATATCACCCTACATAAGTGGATTTGTGTAAAAATAAAGCCGTAAGAAGTTTAGGCCTAATAAAGGATCTATGAGCAAAATGGGTCTTGAAGAGAGTTTGATGGTTCTAAAAAGACTATTTTCAATCTAATATTATGTAAATAGGCATTTCGTGAATAAATATTTCATAACTTGAGATAAATCCAAAATTTAGCCATTTTGGCCAAATTAGGCCTAGAGACAAAGAGGTCTTGCAATACTTAAGAGTGGGATGGATGATTGTAGGTGTGTATCAGTTTAAAATTGTCAAAGATGATTTCAAAGTGTCCTTGAGATGTATATATAACTATATAATAGATATCATGATCAAATTCTTTCCTCTTTCCACTTATCAAAAAGGAGTTTCAAAACTTGAAGATGTTTGTTGAAGAGTTTTAACGCCACATGTGAGGAAGATGCTCAATTTGGGATGTGATCATGTGTAAATCAGTTTCATAACTCTTCTTCCACCTTATTTCCATGAATTTTAATTGATCTTCACATTTTGGACACTTGTCCTTGTGCCTCTTCATCTTCATTATCCTCTCTCTCTTCCCAAGGTCTATAAATGCAAGCCTTTTGGCTATAATAAAGGGAACACACCTATTATGGTGAATGCCTACTAGTTGGATATTATAATTTTCCTTTAAAATAAGATATACAATCTAGTTTTGATCCTAAAACTATCTTGTCTAAGTTTGTGAAGATATGTATAGTGAGAAGTCAAGTGGTTGATATCAATCCTTGCTTCTTCTCAATCTTTCCATGCCTAATGCAAGATGTTTCATTCTAACAAGTCACATGAAGTGTTGATTAAGTGTATGAGTCTATTTTTAAGTGTAAAATTAGCCTTAGGTATAAAAATTACCTTTTTTTCATTTACCTTTATTAGTATTTCATACATTCCACCTTCATGCTTGAAATGCTAATGTTAGAGTGCTCTAAGAGGTAGAATCTAGTTTTGTGAGTTTAGTTTATTGGTGCATTAGTATGATAATATTGTGGAGATATACATGGTGTATCACCCCATTATAATATTTTAATTTCATGTAATTCCTATCCCTTTTCACCCAAGTATGTATTAAATTAGGTGACAAGTACATTAAGATATATCTAGGGAGCTACCCCTTTCAATCCTAGAGATTCATCTCTCTTAAAAGTTCCCCACGACTTGAGAGATGATTCAATGTTGCATCAAATTTTAGGAGCTGAATATAATGTCCTAGGGTGTCCAATTTGATGCCAATATTTTTGGCACATCCAGTGGGATAACTGGTCCTAATCATTTTCATGTTAAGGCAAATATTGGTCTTGACAAGCCCAAGGTTGCAAAAGTGTTTCTAATCCACCATTTGGTGACTCGAAAAGGTAAGAATTTATGGTTGTAGATCAATTGATTCACATTATACTTCATGTTATTCACTAGATCATCTTCTATTAGATCATTCAACAATTTTTTTTTAAAGATCAAAAGGAGGAAGAAGAGATGGCTAGGCAACATGCTTCCATAGCCTTCAACACCCAAAATCCAATTAATCTTCCAGCATATGATCCTATTCCTCCCAATGCTACCAAAATTATCCATAGCTTCATCATAGAGGGCCCTATTACCCCATATAAACACATTAGGGACATTTCAATTTTTTGTAACTTCCACAATATCACTCAAGTTAACATAACTATTAGACTACTTGCCATGTCTCTAAAGGGTAAAGCACTTGATTGGTATAAGATATTGGCATGAGGTTGCATTACTAATTGGGATGACTTGGAGAGTTGTTGGTGAATAGGTTTTAGAATAAGAGTGACCACATTTCACTAATCCATCAGTTGAATGTGATAAGTAGGGGTCCTAATGAATCTATGGGGAATTTCAATGAAAGGTTTCAAAGGACATGGTATAGATTGCCACTTATCATGAGGCCTCCTCCAAGCTTTGTATTCCCCACTTATCTCAAGGCAATTGGAAATGATGTGGCTGTAATATTATAGTCAATGGGAGGATTCATTATACCTAATACATATGAGATAGCTATTGAAGTTGAGAATGGTTTTATACAAGCTGGGAGATTACCTCCAAGAGTTTTTATGCCTTTGTTATCTCATAGTCTAGTTGAAACTCCAAGTCTAGCCCAAGTTCCCAATGCCAATGTCAAGTCTAGAACCACTCTCAGGAAGGTGAATATTGATATGGACAAAGATGAAATGATTCTGTCATTGCAATATCAACTCAAATGAGCTCAATTTCATACAATTACTCCACCCAATCCCCAATATTATCCTTCACAAACCTATAGACCTCCACCCCAATACAATTACCAAGGAAGAGGACAAGGTCAATAAGGTTTCAATAGGTAGTCCAATGCCTATAATCCTAATTCCACTCCATCCACAAGGGTTGTTTTCCCAATCCATACCAACCTAGATTAAAGAGAGGAGCATTTGGATCATTGGGGACAATCTCAAGGTAAATTTGTGTATGATGGTGGAGGAGTTTGTCAAGCCTTAATGGCACAAGGAGTTACTCCTTGCCTCACATCATAAGAAGAAAATATCATGTAAAGGAATACTCATGGAGAAGGCAGCAACCAAAGTATAGATCTTATGAACTTTCAAAAGGAAGATAACTATGTGTTGAATCAAATTACATTAGTTTCAACCAACACAAGAATCAAAAAGAGAGATTTGGGAGATGTTTCAGATGCACACGTGACTCTAATTAATGCCTCGACAAGGCCATAAAGTGTGAATCCTAGTGTAATACCCCCTACCAGTCACACTCCTCATAAAAGTCATAATGTGAACAAGGTTGACAAAGCACTTGAGTGGATTAATGAATTTCCACACTTCATGGAAGATGATTATGATAAACTTGCAACAAAATATGAAGAAGAGGTGCCCATTAGCCAACATGATGTTTCACAAGAAATTGGTAAGAAAGTTGATGAACTTCAAGTCCTTTCTATTGATCATGAAGAGTTGGAATTTTGGGATGATCTTGAATTTTTTTGATTGAGATTGAATGATGCATCTTAAATTCATGAAGAGCTTGAGAAAAGTTTTGAAGAAGATGTTGCATTTGAACCTATTGAAATTCATGAAGCACCTCAACAAGAAGACAAGGTCATAAGGCAGTCCTATTTGCACATGTTTGAAGAGTTTGAAGAGCAAGGTAAGCATGGTTCATCTCAAGAAAATAAAATTCATAAGGTAGATGAATAATACAAGGTACCAAGAGGTATTAAGTTTTGAAGAACCTCTCTTATGCATTCAGCTGCTAGGACCACCAAAGCTTGATGGAGACCTTACCTTTCAAAATGAGTATGATCTTGATGATGAAAATACACTTGTAGTAAAAGTTGAGGTTGAGTGTGAGGATAAAAATGAGTCCATAATAAATGAAATATCACTTGAACCAAGGGATATGGCTTCCATTAAAACCAACCAAGAGGAGTATGTTTCCATTGAACACATGTTCCTAGTTGAAGAACTAGATGAAGCCAATATAAGCACCATGGGAAGTGAACAAGGTGTTGAAAAAATAAGGACAAGTCCTAAATGGTAGATTACACATCCTTCTATTTAATTTCAAGAAGATGGCATGAAAAACTTTCCTTTTGATCTAGGAGGATAAATTCTTTCTATTTAGCTTGCATATATCAGAGTGTGTTTTTTTTAGTTTGTTTTGTGTTTCCTAAGTGCTTCATAGTGCAAGTGTGTTTCTTTCCCTTTATTTAGTGTGTGTTTTTAATTTTGTGTGTGTGGGACAACAATAATTTTTTCCTTGAATCAAAGGTATTTTCAATTCAATTTGAGTGCCCATATGTGTGACTCCATGCCCAATGGAAGGATTAGGCAATTAGTTTTAGGCATAGCTAGTATGTTACCCCTAAGAATTGCCAAGAATGTTGACCAAATTTGACCCCAAGTCAAATTTAGGTCAACCCCTAATATTTTTAAATTTATAATAAGGTTTCATATGTCTTATGGGGTCTCCTATTGCCATGTATCTCTCATTTAACCTTCCCCTAGTCCTTATTGAAGACCACTTCCCTTGTACTGGCCTAGTCAACCAAAGTCAAATTTGGTCAACCAAGGTCAAACATGGTAAAAGGATCCATTTATATTGAAAATTTCCTAATGTGGCCATATAGGTGTTTTAAGGTGTTTTAAAGTCATTAATTTGTCACTTACCATGTTTCATGAGCTAAAAGGGTCATTTAGCCACTTTTCTAGCCTATTAAATGACTTGTATGGATGGTGGAATTACAAAATTTGTCACCAAGGTGGATCTCAACGTGGAGAGGGTCAAATGATGCCATAATTTATCATATATTATTTAAAGAATCAGTCATGAGTAGGAAATGATAATTTTCCCTTTAAAATAGGCCTCTTTGGGCACTTGTATGGACTCTTTGAGTTCATTTGCAGCTAAAAACATGGGTGTTGTGACTCTTCAACTCCCCATGGGTCATTTACATTTTTTTTTTCAGATATTTCATAAAAATTCCATTTTTAACTTATCTTCCTCTATTTTCACTTGGCAAGCTAAAAAAGAGCAAATTCAAGCACTTGCTATGGGTCGTACAAGTGGAGTTGGGAAGAATGGTCTTGCGAGTGGATAGTAATCTAAGTACAATTCACTTTCATATTAGGAAGTCTTAGATTGGTGTCTCATCCTTTATGACCATTGATAACACTCTAGGTAGTTTTTTATGCACCTCAATCCAAGAGGGGGTCACTATTTGCACTTATTTTGGTTTGATGAATCTATTGGTTATAAGTGTTTCCCCATTATCTCCAAGAAATTTACATGGTTACCTTGGTTTTGAAAATCTCAAATGCCTAATAAAGCCTCTTCTAGGCTTGTATATGTTTGCAAACTATCTATTCTACACTTACAACTATTTCAGGTGCCATGAGAGAGGTTCTTCATGATGAGGAAGATGTTTTAGTGTTTTTACAAGGTGTTCTTTGATAATGGCCATATATTTGAAGTATTGAAAACAATTTTGAGTGTTTTGGATGCCTTCCATTTGCATGTTCTTACTCCTTTCATGTCCTTACCTACATAAAATAGTTAAAGGCATATATATAGGACCCTGATGATGTCATGGTGGCATAGAGAGAGGTAGGTAGGGGGTAAAACTTCTTTAAATTTACAAAATCACATGGATATTACACAAAATAAGCATACAAGGTCCACTTTAATGAAGAATTTCATATGGATCATATTCAATCCACTATTAGTGTGTTGAAGTCCACTAACAACTAATTTAACAAGGGTCAAATAACTACTTTGAAGTACTTGGAAAATGTCAAATATTTTTTTGAGAAGCTTTATAGATTAGAGAAAATACTAGTGTGAATTTGAATCTATAAGATGATCAGAAGGTGGAAAGTCCTTCTCAAGGCCAAAGCTGGGTTTTGGAATCAAATTCCTTAAAATACAAAAATAGAGGTCCTCTAGCCTTTTTGGAATAACATATACCATGATAAGAGGAGTTTACAATACCCTTGATTGAATAGTTTTGTATCCCCTAGTATGTTTTATCACCTTTCCAAGATGGATTAGATGCCATAGGGAAGATGGAGTTTTTCAAGGCCCAAAAGTGCATTTAAAACACTAAATTTTCTCAATGATGTCTATAGGATTTGGAGATGTGAGTGAGCTTTTATCACTCAATATGGAGCATAAACCTTAGAATCAAATTGGAGTGGTTTCAAGTGGAGAAAATTAAAATTCATGAATGCAAGGACCATTATGGAATAGGTTTACCTTATCTTGTAACCTCTCATGCTCATCCTCTATCCGTACATAGGATAGAATGTGCACCTACAACTGGGACAATGATGCCAATGTTTAAGCATGATGGTTTTGTAAAGTTTTGGAACCACCCAAGGTGAAAAATGGGCCTAAAAAAAGAATAATGACCATTGGGAAGATGGAATAAGTCTTTAAATATTCTAAGATATCCTCCACACTATTTCCAAGGCCTAAAAATAGAAATCACAACATACAACCAACCTTGTGGATTGTCAACAGGCAGTGAGTAAAAGATAGGAGTATTGGTGTGGTTATTGCATGAGTGGAACATTATATACTAAAAATTATCTAAATTTATTTCATAAAACTAATGCAATGTTTCAAAGTTTCCCCAAACCGTGATCACCTAAAGGTAAGGAATGAAAAAAATACTGTCTCAGTCCAATAGAGTAGAGGGTGGGATTGTCT